>BPLR01011091.1:0-64281 GCA_021605095.1 Caerostris extrusa | reverse complement strand
TTAATCTCATAATTTTTTTTTAATTTCTTTTTAACCAGTTGCTTTTGCTAATATAATATTTATTTTAAAATAATTGAGTAATTATTAACAATTTATTTAAAAAAAAAAATTAATTCAACAGAAAATTAATGTAAACAGCCAAAAGATTGGTGAAAGTAAAGATAACAATTCAAAGCGAAAATGAGATTTCAAAAAAAAGAAAATCGTTTGGAATTGAATAGTTTTTTTTTTTTAAAATGTGTTGTTATGCGTTTTTGTTCTTACATTAAATTCTAAATTTTATGGTAACCGTATATCGGCCCAGCCAATTAAAAATGTTTTTTGTTTTTCATTTTATTTCAAAAACTTAAATAGGATTATTTAAATCATTCAGATTTTATGTATTCAAAAGAAAAACTACTCACAATATAAATATTTTCTATGCATGGATTTACTTTAATTTTCCTTGAAAATTTTGAATAGTTTTTAAATTTTTTAGAATTATAAAATACAACAACAAATGTGAAAAATAACAATAACAGGGAAAATATGTATAATGTTATAAATTAATTTATAAATTAAACGCGTATTTTTTGTAAATAAATTTTTTGATAAATTTATCTCTATTGATGGAAATTCTTTTTAAAAGGTAACAAAATAACTATAGCAAGAAATTTATTCTTCAATACTAATTATTAATTTTATTTTGTAAAACTTTTATTTTTATTATAATAATACCTTCAACCACAAATTGTTTGCTAATGTTTAACCAAGTGCTTTAACCTTTTGACTGTAAATAAATCACTCTTATCTTGCAAACTGGAATATTTAATTATGCAATCAATTGAATGTTTTATTCCTAAGGCAAAATGAATTTATTATTTTGAAATCCATCATAGTTTTTTTCAAAAACATTTGCCAGTCAATTAGTATTCACAAAATTTTTATCACCCATCAAATTTACATATTTATAACATTCAAATTAGTATTTTTAGCATAATCTGTGAAAGTTTTAAATACTTCAGTAATAAAAATTCAAATTTTGCTCATAAAAATTCAAAACAAATAAAACAATTTACGAACCTCTTTTCGTATAAAAAACCTAATATATAAAACAGGGATTAACTCATATACAAACATATAAAAACATGCATTTATTCAAATGCCAAATAATCATTTAAAAGTTTCAGCACTCTATTTTGCATTTAGCGGACGAAAATTGATTTAAATTAGGAATGAACAGACCGTGACTGACATGTTTTATAAGTTGTTTTTATTTTTAAAAAACTAATATAATATGTTATTGCTTAAAAAAACTTTCAGATTTTGAAGGCAGAACAAAATATGGAATATTATTAATACTTAAATTTCAGAAAAATATTTCATGTGATATATTTTTTAAAATTATTAAACTAAGTGATAAAAACTTTTTTGCCATGAATGCACTAGTCGAAATGCAAGGTCGAATTTGTAGCTTACTGCTGTTTTATATGTTGTTTTTATTTTTTAAAATAATAAGATATATTATTGCTTAAAAAAAACTTTCAGATTTCAAAGGCAGACAAAAATAAATATATTCGGGCTGACTTTAGCTTAAATTTTAGAAAAAAATATTTTATCTGGCATTTTTTTTTTTTAAACTAGGTGATAAAATTTTCGTCATGAATGCACTAGCCTAAATGCAAGGTTGAGTTTGTGGCTCACTGCTATTTTATAGATTGTTTTTTATTTTTAAAAACTCTAATACGATATATTATCGTAAAAAAAACTTTCAGGTTTAAAAAAAGGCAAAATAAACGGAATATTATTCCGGTTTCACTAAATAAAAAGCGTTATACTTAAATTTCAGAAAAAATATTTTATCTGATATTTTTTTCTAAATTATTAAACTAGATGTTAAAAACTTTTGTCATGAATGCGCCAGCTAAATGCAAGGTCTCTCATTCTACGTTATTTTATTTTATTTTCAGTTCTTACACCTACACCTTAGAGTCTATTTTATTGGCTTTAAAAATGTCATTTTTTGACATTTGTCAGAAGAATTCATAGTGGGTTTTTTTTTCAAACACATGTTGCACCTCAAAATTATGCTTCCTCACAAAATGACTAGAAATAGATAAATCCATTTATATCTGTAGATATCTTAGAAATTTGTATATATATATATATATATAATATAATATATACATGCATATATGTATATATCCATTCATAAACTTTAATAAATCGAGATAAATAGAAACCCTCTGATTTACAATTTTTTAGATGGGTTGCTACAAAAATCATGCTAAAATTAAAACATTCATTAAATTAATGTAATTTCACGCTTATAGTTCTTTATTTAATTTATTATATTCTTTCTTTTCAGTATGTATATAATTAGCATTAAATTAATGCAATGTCATGTTCTAGTTCTTTATTTAATTTATTATAGTATTTCTTTTCAGTATGTAGATAATTAACGGCGCCGTAATATATATATTCGTTGTATGCGACCCGTTTTTAAGTTACATGCAGTATATGTGGACCTTGATCTTCACTCGATAAGCACAACGATCGTATATCCTTGAGAAGATGTTAAAGGTCGCTGAAAATTTCGCACGAAATCATTAACACCTGCAATTTATGACCAAGCTGAAAAACTTTATAGTACCTGACAAGTATTTACGAGGTTTTGGTGGAACGAAAAAAACACTTCAAAAGCTTTGTGATGAAGTATTAAAAAAATCGACTCTTGTATATTTGCAGTCGAATCAATAATTTCATATTGTTTATCACAAGTTACGTATCACATAATATCACGTATCATACTAACTTAACGTGTAAGAATATATTATTCATATAAAAATATTAAATATTTGTTACATGACTCATATAAAAGAATTCTTATAAATGATAAAACACGTGAGATGTTTTTGAAAAAATGTAATGAATTTAGAGATAATTTTTAGTTTATTTTTATTTTTTTTTTTTTTTTGTTATATATAGATGGTTTAAGAGAATTATTAGACATTAAAAAAATAATGTTAAAAAAATAGAAATAAGGAAATATTTTTTTTTTCTTAATAAATTTTAAGTGAGATACATCCAAGAAATACTCAATTTCTTGTTATGTACCAGCGTAAGATTGGGGGAGTTCAATTTGTTATATATAGAGGGGGAAGGAGAATTATTGGACACATTACAAAATAATGTAAAAGAATAGAAATGTTTTTAGTATCTTAATAAATTTTTAAACGATATATATCGTAATACATCCAAGCTATACTCATACTCATGCTATACATTGGCAGGAATTGCGGAGTTATGCAATTAATAGCATTCATGCTATGCTATTTCATTTCCTGTAAATTAGCACAAGATATGATATAAAAATGATCTTACACCAAACCCATTATGGCACAAAAAGCCATTAGTTATAAATTTATAAATTTACTTTATTAATTTTCATATAATTTATGATTATTATGAAAAGTTATAAATTATATGAAAATGTATAAAATCAATTTTATGAAGAAGAATAATAATTCAGAAAAACAGTTTCTAAAAAACTGAGGCATGAATATTACAGACAGTTATTAAATTTGAATATTTTTAAGCACCAATTATAAATAATGCATGATTGCTTATGTGTCAAAAAGCTTTTATTGCATTAATATAGAGGCATGCTTTTTAAAAAATAGTATATAAATAAAGCTAAATGTTAGCTAAATAATAAATAAAGTCAGAATAACTAATGTATATAATATGTCTTCATAAAAGTAGTTTAAAACTAAGGGATTTCGAAGATTTTTTTTTTTCTTATATACATTTTCGTAAATCTTATTCAAAGAATTATGAATATTTGATAAAAATATTCTCTTAAAAATTCATAACATCTTATTTTTTTTATATTTTAATTTTATTTATATGCATCTAAAACATTAATTAATTTTTGTCAAGCAATTCAGTTTTTGCTTGAAATAATTTCATTATTTATAGCATCTGAATATTTAACTATTTTAAAATTGCTAGTTCGTTACTAGGATGCTTTGTAACAAAAATGTTTTTATCAATTGCAAATATTTCAATACTTTAAAGTTTTCTCATATTTATTTCGTTCTTTGGTTTAATAAAAATATCGCCATTTTTAATAATTATGAGCTTTTTACTAAAGGTTAATTTCAGTCTGCAACTTTCTAAACATAAAAAAATATATAAATTTTAAAAGTTAAAAAGAAAATTATATTAAAAAAATAAATAAATTAGAAATAAAGAATGAATGTCAATAATTTGAACGATGCTTGTAAAAACATTATTATTTAATATTTTTAATTATTTAGCTATATTTTTTAATAAAAGAATTATATTTTTAATCAAATTGAAATATATTGGACCATTTTTTAATATCTTAGGTTTCAAAGATCTTATTGATTAAAAATCGCTTACCATATTTTGAATAATTATTCGAAAAATATAAACAATATTTAATTTTGTAAAGGATACACAATTTTTTAAGACAAAATCTTTGAAGAGACTTATTATATATATACATACATACGAAATTGAGAGAAAAGAATTTAAAACACGCATATTAATTAAAAATATTAATTTGAAATCCATTCTTTCTATTTTTATCATTATTGAAATTTACTTGTTTTAAGAATTAAAAAAATTATGGTATGCACCTATAGAAATTTTTAACTATTATATCCTTTAAAATTAAACGGATTACAGTTACGATAGCAAAATATTAAGTGGTAATTGCAAAAAAGGGAAAAAAGGAAAATTAAAAGTCTAGAAACTACTTTGCTAGCCTTTTAAAAGTGATTTCATAGATAAAGTTAAAAATAAAAATATAATAAAAGTAAGTAAGTTTTTTTAAAATTAAGAAGCGTTTTTAATGCATTTCAATATATACACAGGATACAAAGATATTTTTGTATACATACATACATAATTTTATTTTATTTTTTTTGCAATTTCCGTTTAGGTAAGATTATACTGTGACTATTGATTCAGTATTTCTAATGTTTTTCAAAAATGCACAAGAGATTTGTTTTTTTTTATTATTACTGGCAATAATTCATGTTATTTATTTTATGCATGATTTATTTATTCTCAAATAATTTATGTGATGATCTTGATTATTGTGTTTTTCTTAATAGGTGCATTAAATTTCTTAAACAATTTCTGCGCGTTTAGTACATAATATTTCTAAATTGCATTTAAACTGGACAAGAGAACTTAAATAAAAATAAAGCTTTTAACGTTTGCCTTTTCTATTTTAATTTAAAGCATAATAAAAATATTTAACTATAAAATGCAAATCTATTAAAGTTTGGCAATTGCAGAGCCATATTTCTAGAACTTCAATTTCCCATATGTAGAAATGCCATTTTCTTCATTATTAAAAATTTATTAAATTACGAACAATGTATAAAGAGATATAATTCTTAAGAACAGAAAAATATTCAAAATAATTATTTAAAACTATAAAAATATTAATTTTTAAAATATATTATTAACTGAATATTAAAAAATGCTTATAAAAAAAATAATATCTTCTAATAAATATTATAAATATCTAATGTCAATTTTCAAATTAAAAACGAATGCAAATTTCTATATTTCTAGTGCGTATTTGTTTATGATGCGGGACAATTTTATTATTAATTGAAGGAACTTTTATTATTAAAGAAAATATTAATAAATTCTTACCTGTCTGATGAAATTCTGTTAAACTTTTAGTTCATAATTCGAAATTCTTTTAATTTCTGTGCAAAATTTTTTTGCTGTTGCCAAATACTATTTCAGTTTTTCTTTATTAATAATTAACAGCTGTTTCTTAATTACTTTTCTCAAAACGATTATTTAATTAGAATGCAAAGTTCGAAATTTTCATCTTTTCTTCGAAATGCAAAATGATTTTCTAAAAAAATCACTCTTCAAAAACTTCCACTTATTTTCTTCTTTAAAACGTCAATGTTCCAGACTGTCAAAGTTCCGAAAGAATAATGTTTGCAAACGATTTTTTACGGATTAAAAAAATAATAAAATAAAAAACTGTTCGCAATGAAAAAAAAAAATCGTTTTTTAAATCGATTTTATTTATTTTTGCAGACGATTTTTTTCTCTCTCTCTTTTATCGTTCAAGTTTTTCCGGCATGGCACTAGCACATGTTCTCAGAGAGCACTTTCTTGGAGAATCTGTGTACACACAAGAACAGAGACTGTGTGAAAGCCAGTCGTAGCTGAGCATCAATTGGGCTGAGCTGTCATATCCGCTGTGTGGTTGGTGAACAGAGGAAGCGCTTAGTTGGTGGACGTTGCGAGTGACGTCACGTACCTCCTACTGCCACCTTTTTTCGAGCTCTCGGGATTCCTTCCCTCGCGGGAGAATGGTTTTCGCGGGCTCCGAGATTTGTGGGGACACTTTTGCGGGTCATTAGTAAGGAAAATGCATCACGTCCTGAGCTGAGATTTATGCAAATCGTAAAAGCTTCTCGCTGGGCTGCGACGCAATTAAGGTGTGCAAACAGGTGTTGTGCGTTTGCTGTTTTTAATGATGTTTGTGAGCGAGGATGAAACGCGTGAAGGGAAAATAGGTGGATGGCTCCCAAATTAAGATTTTTATCTAAACATCTTATGCAATTAGGTTCTTATTTAATTCTGCACTTGTATATTTACCTCAAATGCACTTTGGCAAATGCTTGAGATTGAATTATTTTTATTTATATGTTTTTTAAAGATTTGAAAGAATTGCAATTTTTATTCAAGCAAATAAGAATTATTTATACTTCTAAACTGTAAAAGGTCACAAATCTATACGATTTGAAAATACTCCGCAAGAGATGTTTATGATTTCGATTTGAACCTGCATCTTGAAAGAATACTGAATATACAAAAGAATTTTTTTTTTTTTTTTTTTTTTTTACAGATTTGAAAGAATTCTAATTTATTTAAAAACCATTTAAGAATTTCGAATTGTTTTAAAGAGAAACCGAATAATTAATGTACTTCAAATGCACTTTGGCAAATGCTTGAGATTCAATTATTTTTGTTTTTATTTCTTTTTATAAACTTGAAAGAATTGCAATTTTTTGTTTAAGCAAATAAGAATTATTAATTCGTCGAAACTGTAACAGTGTTGCAAACATGTACAATTTGAAAATACTCAGATAATATTATTTTTATTGTAGAGCATGTTGTTGCATGTTTATTATTTCAGTTTGAACCTACAATTTGTAAGAATACTGAATGTATGACACACAAATTGCTTTTTTTACAGATTTGAAAGAATTGTAATTTATTTTAAAAGCTTACAAGAATACCGAATTGTTTTAAATTCAAACCGAATAATTAAAGTTATTTCAAATACACTTTGGCAAATGCTTCAGATTTAATGTTTTATTTTTATTTTTTTTACAGGTTTGAAAGAACTGTAATTTTTGTTCAAGCAAATAAGAATTATTTGTAGAAATTGTAACGATGTCATCTACACGATTTGAAAATAGTCTAGTTAAGATGATTTTTATTATAGAACATGTAGTTGTATGTTTAATTTCAGTTTGAACCTGCGTCTTGTAAGAATACTGAATATTCGAAACAGAAGTTGTTTTTCTTTTCACATAAAAGCCATTCAAGTGTTTCGAATTGTTTTAAAGACAAACCGAATAATTAAAGTACTTCAAATGCACTTTGGCAAAGGCTTGAGATTGAATTATTTTTATTTTTTTTTACAAATTTGAAAGAAATCCAATTTCTGTTTAAGCAAGTAAGAATTATTAATTCGTCTAAACTGTAACGGTGTCACAAATCTATACGATTTGAAAATATTCCAAATAAGATTATTTTTATTGTAGAATATGTTGTTGCATGTTTATGATTTCAATTTGAACCTGCATTTTTGTAAAAATACTGAATATATACGAAACAGAAGTTGTTTTTCTTTTCACATGAAAACCATTTAAGAATTTCGAATTATTTTAAAGACAAACCGAATAATTAAAGTACTTTAAATGCATTTTGGCAAATGTTTACGATTGAAATTTTTTATTTTTGTTTTTTTACAGATTTTAAAGAATTACAATTTTTGATGAAGCAAATAAGAATTATTAATTCGTCTAAACTGTAACGGATTCACACATCTATACGATTTGAAAATACTCCAGATAAGATTATTTCTATTATAGAACATGTTGGTGCATGTTTATGATTTCAATTTGAACCTGCATCTGAGATTGAATTATTTGTATTTATATACTTTTATTTTTTTTACAAATTTGAAAGAAATGCAATTTCTGTTTAAGCAAGTAAGAATTATTAATTCGCCTAAACTGTAACAGTGTTACAAATCTATACGATTTGAAAATATCCATAAGAGGAATTTTATTAAAGTTCATGTTGTTGCATGTTTATGATTTCAATTTGAACTTGTATTTTGTAAGTATACTAAAAATACGAAACAGAAGTTGTTGTTTTTTAACATAAAAAATCATTCAAGAATTTCGAATTATGTTAAAGAAGCAAGTACTTCAGATGCACTTTGGCAAATGCTTGAGATTGAATTATTTTCATTTAAATTTTTTTACAAATTTGAAAGAATTGTAATTTTTGTTTAAGCAAGTAAGAATTATTAATTCGTCTAAAGTGTAACAGTGTTACAAATCTATACGATTTGAAAATACTCCAGATAAGATTACATTTATTACAGAACATGTTGTTGCATGTTTATGATTTCAGTTTGAATAATTAACGTACTTCAAATGCACTTTGGCAAATGCTTTCAGATTGAAATTTTTTATTTTTATTGTGTCACAAGTTTATACAATTTCAAAATACTCCAAATAAGATAATTTTTATTATAGAACATGTTGTTGCATGTTTATGATTTCAACGTTGCATGTATATGTCTTGATGAAGCTGCAATTTGTAAAAATACTAAATGTACGAAACAGAAGGGTTTTTTTGTTTTTTTTTTTTACAGATTTAAAAGGATTGTAGTTTATTTAAAAACCATTCAAGAATTTCGAGTTGATTTAAAGACAAACCGAATAATTAAAGTACTTCAAATGCACTTCGGCAAATGCTTGAGATTAAAATGTTTTATTTATATATTTTTAAAGATTTGAAAGAATTGCAATTTTTATTCAAGCAAATAAGAATTATTTATACTTCTAAAATGTAACGGTGTCACAAATCTATACGATTTGAAAATACTGTTGATAAGATTACTTTTTATTGTAGAACATGTTGTTGCATGCTTATGATTTCAATTTGAACCTGCATCTTAGATTGAATTATTTTTGTCTATATCTTTCTTAAAGATTTGAAAGAATTGTAATTTTTTTTTTCAAGCAAATAAGAATTGTTTATACTTCTAAACTGTAACAGTGTCACAAATCTATACGATTCGAATATACTACAGATAAAATTATTTTTACTATAGAACATGTTGCATGTTTATGCTTTCAATTTGAACCTGCATCTTGTAAGAATACTGAATATACAAAACAGAAGTTGTTTCTCTTTCAAAAAAAAAAAAAAACATTCAAAAAATTTCGAAACTTTTTAAAGGCAAATTGAATAATTAAAAGTAAAGATTGTTTATAATTTAAACATCAGAAACATTTGTTCAGAATTTAAACATTACCGATTATACTTACTGATTATATGCATGCAATCTTTTATTGTATTAGTTTACTCCAATAGAATATTTTAATTTAATGTACGTAATATTTAAATGAAAGATATTTATCTCAATCAAACACTAGTTTATCAAGCGATTTATAAGTATTATATTAAAATAATAAGTGGTTAAATTGATTATTATTGTTTTAGTATATTCGTAGTATATATCAAATAAAAATATTCATTAAAATGAAGCATTTATTTTCAACGAAAAATGAGAAAACTTAGAAGTTATTGTTGAACTTTTTATCAAAATAAAATAAATTTGAAAATCATTGCTTTGCAAGGAATTAAATCAACATTTTCAAATTATTAATGTCTATATTTCTGAATTTAATTATATAAATAAAATAATATAAAACTGCAAAATGATCTAAAGCACAGTTTTCTAGCCAAAACATGTAATAGATAGGTATTATTTACGCATCCAGTAATATCTGATAATGATTGGAATCTATTTCGAAATTATGTACTTGATTTTTAACATTTCACATTTAATAAACTTTGAGTTAACTCTTCCTTTTCAAATGAATTAATTAATTAATCATTATAATCTAGAAGTATTTAGAATTTTTTTTTGTAGGTATTTTATTGAAAAAAAACAAAAGGTCGTAAATAAAAATATTTAAAATGATGTTTTGTTTCAGAATAAATAATTACCAGGAATTTCTTTGAATATTTCAAAAGGAAAAAAAAACCTATCCATACAAAAAAAAATTTAATTATCATATCATGCATTAAAGCATTTAGAGTCAATAACAATTTAATAATGGCTTAATTAAAGAAAATTGGCCACCATACATTTATAATTAATTGAAACGTTTGTCCTTGAGGCTTCCAGTCACTGAAAATAATTCTATAAGAAAGCTTTCTCGAACACAGTTACAGCTTAAGTAAGTAACCGATTTTATAAATAACCTAATGTTGACAAATTATTTTTTTGTATGCATTTAAATAGAGTTACAGCTTCGGTTATATCTCTTTTATTTATACTAGCTTTCAATATTGTTTAAATGGTTTGATTTTTTTTTTTTAAATTGAATATATTATATTAATTTATACTTACATTATGTGTAATAAATTACTAAATAATGTAATTTATCTTTAGTGAATAAGCCAATTACAATAATTAACTATACCTTCAAAATATTCACTAACATTTCATTCTACGAACATATAATTATGATACGAATTTTTGTAGTAGTAGCTCCAATTTTGGAGAAAAATAGTTAATGATGACTTCAATTAGTCATATATATATATATATATATATATATATAGTCTTTTCTTAGCTATAATACTGTAATTCATGATATACAATATCCAGAAAAAGTTCTTTGTTAATTCCAGCGTTGTAACGTCTCGGCCTATACCTCGAACAGTACCTATAAACAAAGCCTCCAGAGGATTGAACCACTCTCCTAACGATTACCACCGGCGCGCGTTGCCACTGAGCCACGAGTCAGACTCTTTTTTTTAGGAATTTAACTGTTAATGATATCTATATTCTGCTATAACTAATCTTCACAATAATATAATATAACCCGTTAATTTAAGTTTTTAGTTATAATTTCGTTAGAACATTTCAGTTTATCATTTTAAATCAAAAATAAAACTTATCGCAAGTCAGAAAAACCAGATGTGACAATTATATAAGAATAAACATAACAAAATATCATAACCCCTTTAAAATTGATTTTTCTAACTATAGCTTTATGTTTTGTTTTTTAAATAATTTTTTTTTTTATTTTCAAAGCTGCTGCTAAATATTTATACAGTTATCTGTATGCCCTAGACAAGGGCTGCACCGACGTTACTCATTTAGCAATACCCAGGGGTCACGCATAGCTTGAAGATATGCTATGGATGCGGGTAACACTACCTCTCAACTCTCTGCGATTTTATTAGACCGGGACCTACGGTTTATGGTGGATTCCGAACCACTACAAACATCCATCGCACCGCGGGACTCGAACACGAAACCTGTGGTACCGAGCACCAGGGAGCTAGCCACTCGGCTATCAGGTCCTTTTCCAAATAAACATTCGATACATAAAAAAAAATGAAATTTTTTTAAGGAGAAAGAATTTACAAAAACTCAAATGAACTAAAATTAAATTCAGTAATCAATTAAAAATTTTCTCAAATATAAAATACACCAGCACTTTGTGAATCGAAGTAAGTGATTCTTATACAATGAATCATTTCATATCTGTTACTGTTTAATTAGAATACGATTACACTTCTTTAAAACGAGAATTCCCGTTTTCTGACAATAAGTTTATAGTTTTTAGGAAAAAAATACATTTATATTTTAAAGCCCCGTGTATTAATAGTTTTTCTTTTAGAAAAGATTGTATCACCTTCAAGAATCTACGAGAAACGAAAAACAGACGTTATTTCTATATTTAAATGATTGACATGCAAGTAAATTTTGCTTTTGAGTGCACATTCTTTCAAGAACATTCTAAGCATTGCTAAATTGACATGCATTTTGACGTTTTACACCCGCTCTTATTAACTCGAAGTAATTTTAAACTTATACAATCGTTCCTTGAGTTTATGTGAAGTTTACACTAAATTTTACAGCTTCCTGTATTTATATTGCTGTTCTAAACAGTCTCGAGCTCTAACTACGTACGAGTTTCTAAAAGTGAGACAATTGACGTAAACTTTAATAACAGGTTTAGTTTTTCAAATTTGAAAATGACAGTTTTTAATAAATATTTCTTTTTGTGTAGTCTTCAAGTTTGCGATTGTGATAAAAAGCTATTTTTAATCAAAATTATTATTTTTTTTTTTTTTTTTCAATGCAGCTGGCAAGCACTTAGACAACTGTCTTGGACGCCTTAAGGCAAGCGCTGCACAGACGTTACTCACTTTGCATTATCCAGAGGGCGCCTGTAACTTGAAGATAAGCCACGGACGCGGAGTAACAATGCCCCGCAACGCTCTACGATCATATTAGATCGGGACCTACGGTTTAAAGTGGATTCCGAACCACTACAAACATCCATGGCACCGCCGGGACTCGAACCCGAAACCTGTGCTACCGAGCGCTAGCCACTCGGCCACTCAGGCCCTTTAATCAAAATTATAATTTATAGAAAATAAAATTTAACATTTGGGATTTTACAGCTTTTTTGAAAGATGAGCCGTGAATGTTTTGGTGGAAATATTATTATGGTTACTGCAATTTTCCTAACTCATTGCAGCCACTTAATTATGCCAGATAACGTGCATTTTGTGAAACGCCTTCTCCTTCATCAACTTACTCGCTTCCAGATCTTCAGGGATCTTCAGATCATTGCAAATCATTTTAATACATAAATAGCATATATGGGATCTGATGGCCGAATGACCGGCGCTTGACGCCACAGGTTTCGGGTTCGTCTCCAAGTGGTGATATGAATATTTGTAGTAGTTCGGAACCCACCTTAAACCATAGGTCTCGGTCCAATATGACTACTACTATGCACCACACTAATGTTGTGCAAATATACAATTTGGGAATGATATGGGTGAGAAGACTGACTGGGCTCTGTGACGCTCTACGGTCATATGAGACCGATACTTACGGCTTAAACTGGATTCGAACCACTACAAACATCCATGTCACAGCACGGGATACTCGAATCGGAAACCTGTGGCACTGAGCGCCACAGTGCTAATCATTCGACCATTCAGGCCCCAAGTTCAATACGACTGTAGAGTGAATACAACTGTCCAATACGATGTCTATGTCTCGCTCTCGGCGCCACGGGTTTCGGGTTCGAGTACCCTCCTGTGACATGGATGTTTGTAGTTCTTCGGAATCCACTTTAAAGCGTAGGTCCCGGTCGTGAATGTTGAGAGTAGAGCTGACATTTTAAAAATAAAAATACCTTTATTACTTTTAGCCTTTTTTTCAATGAAGCATATGATTATTTTTTTTGGTATTGTATAATAATAATAGTTCCGGTCTAATATGGTTCTAGAGCGTTGGGCTGACAACCCTACCCTGTAAAAAGAAAACATATCCTGTTTCGGAATCTACAAGTAGTAAGACGCCCTTGGCCCACCATGGGGCTTCAGCGTCAATGAAGAAGATAGCATACACGCAAAATTAAATGTTGTATATTTTTCTAAAGCCTTTTACGTTTTTCTTGTTTGGATTCAAAATTCGTGAAGCTTTTTGAGAGCAATTCAAAAGTGATTACCATTCGATAGTGATTCCATAAAAGTGATTACCATTCGATAGTGATGCCATAAAGTGATTACCATTCGATAGTGATGCCATAAAGTGATTACCATTCGATAGTGATACCATAAAGTGATTACCATTTCGATGGGCCTTACATTGAGACATTAAGTCAATATTGTGATTACATTTAAAACAAACATCCTCTAAGAATGTATCTGGGAGGAGGTTCACATTCTCCTTCTTATTCTTCCCACTCACTAGAAAAGACTTTCTAGCCTATTGATTGTTGTTGTTGACTAATCCTCAATGCCCTGCAGTGCCCAGGGACAACATCCCATGAGTGATTTACTCATGGATGGAGGGAAAAATAATAAAGATAGCTTCTGTTGTGATGGAGCACCCGTAGGTAGAATGTCTGGCTTTTGTTCTGTGACGCTCTTACAGTCATAGGAGACTGGGACCTACGGCTTAAAGTGGATTCGAACCACTACAAACATCCATGGCACCGCCGGGACTCGAACCCGAAACGTGTGGTACCGAGCGCCAGAGCGCTAGCCACTCGGCCATTCAGGCCCAGCCTATTGATTCATCATATTTACAGCGGCCTGGTGGCCAATTAGCTAGCAGTCTGGCCTTTGGAATCACAGTCTTCTGACGGTAGCAGGGATGTTTGTTAGTGGTTCGGAATCCACGTTTAACTATAGGACCCGGTCTAATTACCCTAAAGTGTGTAAAAAATGACAGTAGAACGACAGAACAAACAAACAAACCATCGTATCTATTATTGATATAAACAGGAGAAATTTCACACTATCTCACTCGGTGTGCTTCGAACTCAAACTCCTTAGTTAAGATAATTTCAAACTCTTACCACTGTCCTTATTTTCTAACAAAATATTAAAAAATGTACAAACTTATGATGAAGATAGTTAAAGATTAAACAAGAAATATAAAAAAAATTAAATTAAATTCTACTTTTTTTTTCCCACTATATTGCAGAAAGTCTTTCATAAAAAATTTTCATTCATTTTTTTAGTTTATCTGGCGCCATCTATTGATAGATACATGCAACTTAAATCTAAAAAAAAAAAAAAAATTAATGAATTAAATTTAATTAGTGAATTAATATTTGAAAAAAAAAAACTGTATTAACATCCAGTGTCATCCACTACAAGTTAAAAAAAAAAAATGCATTTGAACTCGAGTGGATGAATAGAAAGTATTTTATTAAGGATTAGAAATTTGAACAAGATATATATAGGGAGAGTATGAGCTAAGAGAATTGAAAAAAGAGAAACTAAAAGGAAGTTCATAGTAATATAATCCCTTTTTTTTCCACACAATTTTCATATTTTAAACATTACCCATCCGCACACAACAGCACTGTAGTTTTCAGAGCTTTATATCTCTGTTTTTATAAAATCAATACTATCTTTGCTGCATTCCCATCGAATTCACGTGTCTTGAATGGATTGTTTGCGTCAGAAATAACTCTTCTTTCGCCCTTTCAATTGCCACCGAAAACTACCAAAATATTCCAATAAATTAAACCATTGCCATTCCAAGATCGTAAATGACAATCGCTCCATGCGGGTTGATACATGGTACAGGTTCAATGACACTAAAACTGCTGTAAATCATCATTTTCATTGGCATATCAGCGCACGCGTATCCTCAATGATTACATTTTTCATTTGCCCAGATGTATTGTCTTTTCTAAAGGTCAGATGGAAGATTTACGTCAAGATACTACAAAGGTATTCTTTCAGAACATGTAGGATTATGGGCAGCACTTCGGTCTTGATGTATTAAGAGTTTGGGTTTGGCTTGTCGCTCTACGGTCATTTTTGTGCATACTTCAGGCTAATTAGTCCGGGAAACTACTGTTTAACGTGGATTCCTAACCCCACACAAACATCCGTGCCACCGCCAGGATTCGAAAACCTGATGTCAAAAGCCAGAGAGCTAGCCAATTGGCCATTAAGCCGTGATGTATTAGAACAAGTGATTAATTAATTCAATTTTACATATACAATTATAATAAATGCTCTACATCAGGTCTAGTTTAAAGTATAGAACTAAGGTGCATGCAGGGATCAGATTCATATCCACAGGTGTAGTCACCGCTTTCAAAAGCGAGGTGATTCGATGGTTATTGTAATCATTGTCAAATGTGCAAAAATGTCTCGCATCAACAGTCAGAATGTCTGCTGGAGATTTTCGCACTTTCTCACATAAGACAGGAGAAGTTATCTCTAAAATTCTTCCAGGAAGACAATGTCTTCTCATCAGTGGGATGTTATTATTGTTGTTACTAATCACGCTGGTGCAGGTCCAATAACTCCGTCATAGGCGGCTGGTCCATGGCTAAACTCCATTGCCATGTCTAGCTGCCATGGTGTAGCTCCATTTTAGCGAGGAACCACGAGGGCTGAAGACTTTAAACCAAACCAAGACAACGCTCTACGATCATATTAGACCGGGATCTATGGTTTAAAATGGATTCCGAACTACTACACACATCATACAAACTCCGGGACTTGAACTCAAAACCTGTCGCACTGAGCGCCATAGAGCTAGACACTCGGCCATTTAGCCCTCAGTTCATAATATATGGAATACGAGTCCAGATTTCGAGAGAGGAGATATTTTCTTTTTACAAGGTAGGGTTGCCAGCCCGACACGCAACAGTCATGTTAAACCGGGGCCCTACAGTTTGATGTGGACTCCAAACCACTCCAAACACCCATGGCACAGTCATGAATAGAACACGAAACAAGTGGTACCGAGTGCCAAACCAAGACAACGCTCTACGATCATATTAGACCGGGATCTATGGTTTAAAATGGATTCCGAACTACTACAAACATCATACAAACTCCGGAACTTGAACCCAAAACATGTCGCACTGAGCGCCATAGAGCTAGACACTCGGACATTTAGCCCTCAGTTCATAATATATGGAATACGAGTCCAGATTTCGAGAGAGGGATATTTTCTTTTTACAGGGGTAGGGTTGCCAGCCCGACACGCAACAGTCATGTTAAACCGGGGGTCCTACAGTTTGATGTGGACTCAAACCACTCAAACACCCATGGCACAGTCATGAATAGAACACGAAACAAGTGGTACCGAGTGCCAAACCAAGACAACGCTCTACGATCATATTAGACCGGGATCTATGGTTTAAAATGGATTCCGAACTACTACAAAACATCATACAAACTCCGGAACTTGAACCCAAAACCTGTCGCACTGAGCGTCATAGAGCTAGACACTCGGCCATTTAGCCCTCAGTTCATAATATATGGAATACGAGTCCAGATTTCGAGAGAGAGATATTTTCTTTTTACAGGGTAGGGGTTGCCAGCCCGACACGCAACAGTCATGTTAAACCGGGGTCCTACAGTTTGATGTGGACTCAAACCACTCCAAACACCCATGGCACAGTCATGAATAGAACACGAAACAAGTGGTACCGAGTGCCAAACCAAGACAACGCTCTACGATCATATTAGACCGGGATCTATGGTTTAAAATGGATTCCGAACTACTACAAACATCATACAAACTCCAGGACTTGAACCCAAAACCTGTCGCACTGAGCGCCATAGAGCTAGACACTCGGCCATTTAGCCCTCAGTTCATAATATATGGAATACGAGTCCAGATTTCGAGAGAGGAGATATTTTCTTTTTACAAGGTAGGGTTGCCATCCCGACACGCAACAGTCATGTTAAACCGGGGTCCTACAGTTTGATGTGGACTCCAAACCACTCAAACACCCATGGCACAGTCATGAATAGAACACGAAACAAGTGGTATCGAGTGCCAAACCAAGACAACGCTCTACGATCATATTAGACCGGGATCTATGGTTTAAAATGTATTCCGAACTACTACAAACATCATACAAACTCAAGGACTTGAACCCAAAACCTGTCGCACTGAGCGCCATAGAGCTAGACACTCGGCCATTTAGCCCTCAGTTCATAATATATGGAATACGAGTCCAGATTTCGAGAGAGGGAGATATTTCCTTTTTACAAGGTAGGGTTGCCAGCCCGACACGCAACAGTCTTGTTAAACCGGGGTACTACAGTTTGATGTGGACTCCAAACCACTCCAAACACCCATTGCACAGTCATGAATAGAACACGAAACAAGTGGTACCGAGTGCCAAACCAAGACAACGCTCTACGATCATATTAGACCGGGATCTATGGTTTAAAATGGATTCCGAACTACTACGAACATCATACAAACTCCAGGACTTGAACCCAAAACCTGTCGCACTGAGCGCCATAGAGCTAGACACTAGGCCATTTAGCCCTCAGTTCATAATATATGGAATACGAGTCCAGATTTCGAGAGAGGAGATATTTTCTTTTTACAGGGTAGGGTTGTCAGCCCGACACGCAACAGTCATGTTAAACCGGGGTCCTACAGTTTGATGTGGACTCAAACCACTCAAACACCCATGGCACAGTCATGAATAGAACACGAAACAAGTGGTACCGAGTGCGAAACCAAGACAACGCTCTACGATCATATTAGACCGGGATCTATGGTTTAAAATGGATTCCGAACTACTACAAACATCATACAAACTCCGGAACTTGAACCCAAAACCTGTCGCACTGAGCGCCATAGAGCTAGACACTCGGCCATTTAGCCCTCAGTTCATAATATATGGAATACGAGTCCAGATTTCGAGAGAGGAGATATTTTCTTTTTACAGGGTAGGGTTGCCAGCCCGACACCCAGCAACAGTCATGTTAAACCGGGGTCCTACAGTTTGATGTGGACTCAAAACCACTCCAAACACCCATGGCACAGTCATGAATAGAACACGAAACAAGTGGTACCGAGTGCCAAACCAAGACAACGCTCTACGATCATATTAGACCGGGATCTATGGTTTAAAATGGATTCCGAACTACTACAAACATCATACAAACTCCAGGACTTGAACCCAAAACCTGTCGCACTGAGCGCCATAGAGCTAGACACTCGGCCATTTAGCCCTCAGTTCATAATATATGGAATACGAGTCCAGATTTCGAGAGAGGAGATATTTTCTTTTTACAAGGTAGGGTTGCCAGCCCGACACGCAACAGTCATGTTAAACCGGGGTCCTACAGTTTGATGTGGACTCCAAAACCACTCCAAACACCCATGGCACAGTCATGAATAGAACACGAAACAAGTGGTACCGAGTGCCAAACCAAGACAACGCTCTGATCATATTAGACCGGGATCTATGGTTTAAAATGTATTCCGAACTACTACAAACATCATACAAACTCAAGGACTTGAACCCAAAACCTGTCGCACTGAGCGCCATAGAGCTAGACACTCGGCCATTTAGCCCTCAGTTCATAATATATGGAATACGAGTCCAGATTTCGAGAGAGGAGATATTTTCTTTTTTACAAGGTAGGGTTGCCAGCCCGACACGCAACAGTCTTGTTAAACCGGGGTACTACAGTTTGATGTGGACTCCAAACCACTCCAAACACCCATTGCACAGTCATGAATAGAACACGAAACAAGTGGTACCGAGTGCCAAACCAAGACAACGCTCTACGATCATATTAGACCGGGATCTATGGTTTAAAAATGGATTCCGAACTACTACGAACATCATACAAACTCCAGGACTTGAACCCAAAACCTGTCGCACTGAGCGCCATAGAGCTAGACACTCGGCCATTTAGCCCTCAGTTCATAATATATGGAATACGAGTCCAGATTTCGAGAGAGGGAGATATTTTCTTTTTACAGGGTAGGGTTGTCAGCCCGACACGCAACAGTCATGTTAAACCGGGGTCCTACAGTTTGATGTGGACTCCAAAACCACTCAAACACCAGGGCACAGTCATGAATAGAACACGAAACAAGTGGTACCGAGTGCGAAACCAAGACAACGCTCTACGATCATATTAGACCGGGATCTATGGTTTAAAATGGATTCCGAACTACTACAAACATCATACAAACTCGGAACTTGAACCCAAAACCTGTCGCACTGAGCGCCATAGAGCTAGACACTCGGCCATTTACCCCAGTTCATAATATATGGAATACGAGTCCAGATTTCGAGAGAGGAGATATTTTCTTTTTACAGGGTAGGGTTGTCAGCCCGACACGCAACAGTCATGTTAAACCGGGGTCCTACAGTTTGATGTGGACTCCAAACCACTCAAACACCCATGGCACAGTCATGAATAGAACACGAAACATGTGGTACCGAGTGCCAAACCAAGACAACGCTCTACGATCATATTTGACCGGGATCTATGGTTTAAAATGGATTCCGAACTACAAAACATCATACAAACTCCGGAACTTGAACCCAAAACCTGTCGCACTGAGCGCCATAGAGCTAGACACTCGGCCATTTAGCCCTCAGTTCATAATATATGGAATACGAGTCCAGATTTCGAGGGAGGAGATATTTTCTTTTTACAAGGTAGGATTGCCATCCCGACACGCAACAGTCATGTTAAACCGGGGTCCTACAGTTTGATGTGGGACTCCAAACCACTCAAACACCCATGGCACAGTCATGAATAGAACACGAAACAAGTGGTACCGAGTGCCAAACCAAGACAACGCTCTACGATCATATTAGACCGGGATCTATGGTTTAAAATGGATTCCGAACTACTACAAACATCATACAAACTCCGGAACTTGAACCCAAAACCTGTCGCACTGGCGCCATAGAGCTAGACACTCGGCCATTTAGCCCTCAGTTCATAATATATGGAATACGAGTCCAGATTTCGAGATCGAGGAGATATTTTCTTTTTACAGGGTAGGGTTGTCAGCCCGACACGCAACAGTCATGTTAAACCGGGGTCCTACAGTTTGATGTGGACTCCAAACCACAAACATCCATGGCACAGTCATGAATAGAACAAAAACAAGTAGTACCGAGTGCTGGAGTTTAAGTTACTCGGCCATTTTAGTGTGTTAGTAGAAAATTTTTCGAACGAATTTACCAAAATCTGAATAGCTTTTTCGGAAACATTATGGTTAAAATGCAGCATTTCGCCGTTCTTGGTAAATTAGATTAATACATTTCAATACTGAAATTTAACAACAACAAGACTTGAAATTTAGTGCTCATTTTTAAATTTCATATCAATGTTGAATCTTTTTAAAATTGTAAACTAATAGCTTTGAAAAGCGCATTTTATGCAGATATATTTTTTAAAACATATAAAATAACAAAAAATTATACTGAAACAGCAATATTTTCAGAAAGAACGAATAAATAATCATTCATTTAAAAAAAACTGGCATGCCTTGAATCGTTCCGAAGTACATCAATCAGTTTAAATAAATTTGTCATAACGAATTACTCCAAGAATCGGCACCGTTCCAGGATCTTTTGAACGAATGCAAGACACCTGCATCTGACAAAACTGTTCTTACGATCATTTATTTCTAAGCGTAACTCTAGAGCGACCCAGTCTTACTTATGTTTGCATTTGTATGACAAGTAATAAAGCAAATAATTGATGAGCACTTCATTTTAAGGAAAGCTTAGAAAAATAGGATAAACGAGCATATTTAATTTTTATAGCTCGTTGTGTTCTCGAACTTAGAAATCCTGAACCTTTCGAAAAGCGAGCAACGACATCGCATCAAAAATTTCCCTATCTATGCCGGTAATTGACCTGGTAAATCCATAGGACAAAAATTCCTTCTGACGTCAAAAATTCAATTTCTTGACATCTGACGAAAGAAAGCTGAATTTGTTTCATATTTGACATAAAGCTGAATCTTTTTCCATTTCTAACGAGATAACGCTGAATCTGTTTCATTTCTGATATTTTGCTTCATTTTTAACGAGATCTGAATCTGACATGGCTGAGATAACGACAGTTGAGTCTGTTTCAAATCTGAGATAACGCTGAATCTGCATCATTACTGACATCTGAGTCGTTCCCACGGTCATTTTTGTGCCCACTATGGGCTAATTAGACTGGGACCCTACAGTTTAAAGAGGATTCGAACCCGTCACAAACATCCATACCACCACCAGGATTCGAATCCAAAGCAAGTGGCACCAAAGGCCAGAGCGCTAGCAAATTGGCCATGAGGCCGCTAGGAGGCTGTTCTGAGTGTGAATTAGTTGAATACAAAACATTTCGATGCTTAACAAAAAAAAATTTTTAAGATGTCAATAGTCTTACTATATACACTATGTGTTAAACAAATTAAGACCAATTTAGACTTTAAAAAAAATTAAGCCAAGTGTAAGCTCACAAAGCCAAGTGTAACTCAAGCACTCATGAATATTTTGACGCGAAATTTCACACAGATGTCAAGGACTACAATCTAAAAAAGAAAAAAAAATTGAAATACAATTTGCCCGGGAAATTTAAATTGAAAACTGGTCTTACTTTTTGGACACAGTAGTATAGATATATTTAATATTAATATTCATGAAAAAGGGAGATTCTTAGAAATTCCAAAACCAATTGCATCTACAAAATCCCTCAACAATGAAAATATTTTTTCAGCAGAAATAATATTTTATATAACAAACTTTAGGAAAATGCTTTGTAGATATTTAAGAAAACATTTTTTAAAAACCAAATTGTTTTTGATTTACTTTAATCCTTTAGATATTTAAGTAAATAAAACGCAAAAAAAATTTCCATGAAAACATTTTACTCAATAACGCTGAAAAGTAACTTAATTTATAAAATTACGATAAAACAAATCAAAAGGTTGCGACAAAATGCTTATAGAGTAACAATAAAGTAAATCCTTATTTTTGAAAACACCGTTTCTTCTGAAAGTTCTAAGAAGCTGGGGGAAACAAAATACTGCGCCATTTTCATTACCATAATTGCAAACAACGTAATAAATAAAACGCTTAAAAGCAATATACTTGAAAAAGAAAATAATATTTAATGAAGGATGATAAATTACCAAAAGGCAGCAGGGATGATTACGGTTTGCAAATTATAACAATGCTGACGAGACTTCTTGGAAATAAACTGCTTTAATTTTCCTTATTTTGGTTATCAGGCAACGTGTGCCTCATGCTCGCCTAATGAGCTACCTATTTGTTTATGGCATGATTTCCAGGAAAAAATTCAATGATAAATATTTAATAACAATTTCTGCGCAGCGCTAAACATTATTAAGGAAGCTAGTTAATATTTCTTTTTTTCTTTCTTATTCTTACACAGAATCATCGATTCTTATTATGCAGAATTTCGGATTACATCGAAATAATTCATGGTATTAAATATATAAAGATTTTTATTCTGTGCAGTTATTTTGTCAGTGATTTATACAATACAACTAACAAAGGAATAGCTGTCTAAATTTTTTTATGTGTCTGATCACAAGCCTATTTCACTTAAAAAATATTTATTTAATTATTTTTTTTTGAAAGATTTTCAGGTTTAGATGAAAGTTTAAAACTGGATGCATTAGTTTAAAAAATAAATAAGAATTTAAATATTAGAAAAATATTTTAGTCAAGATTTTCTATTTTATTGCAAACTAAAAAAGAAAGTTGGAGTTTCTACATTTTTCAAGTGTATGGTGCTAGATTGAATGAAAAGGTTGACATTTTTATTTGTGTCTGTAAACTTGTGTCTGTAACATATGTTTGGGTATCATTCCTGTTCTGTGAAACCCTGTGCTTTTCCCACAATACAACAAGAGTAACAACGTAATTTCTCATATTTTTAATACAGACTACACAATATTTTTTAACAGATTACCATTATCTTTACCTTTCATTCTTCTTAATTAACATTTATTTAGAAAGTGTTGCTTTGTATATGTAAAGTTAACATATGTTTGGACTGTCATTACTGTTCTGTGAAAACCTACACGAAACAAAATCTTTTCCCACAATGCAACGATAGTAACAATACATTTTCTTATAATTTTAGCACAGCCTACAAAATATTTTAATAGATTACCATTATCTTTTACATTTCATTCTTCTTAATTAAACATTTATTTGAAAAAGAAACGTCTTTTCTTTGTATGTGCAAAGTTATCATATGTTTGGAGTATCATTTCTGCCTGCCTGTCAAATGCCTGCACAGGACAAAATCTTTTCCCACAATGCAACGAGAATAACAATACAATCTCTTGTATTTTAACAGGAAACTAAGTATTTTAATAGATAGCCGTTGTCTGTATATTTCATTCTTCTTAATTAAACATTTATTTAGAAAGTTTTGCTTTGTATCTGTAAATTTAATATATGTTTAGCGTATCATTACTGTTCTGTAAATGCTTGCACGAAATAAAATCTTTTCCCACAATGCAACAAGAGTAAAAATTTTTTTATAATTTTAACACAAGCTACAAAGTATTCTTATACACTGAAGTGACAAAAGTCGCTGGGATACCTCTTAATATCGTGTCGGCCCTCCTACTTTCGCCCTGCGAAGTGCAGCAACTCGACGTGGAATGGACTCAACAAGTCGTTGGAAGTCTTCTGCAGAATATTGAGCCATGCTGTCTCGATAGACGTCCATAATTGTGAAAGCGTTGATGGTGCAGGATTTTGGGCACGAACAGACCTCTCGATGATGTCCCATAAATGCTCGATGGGATTCATGTCGGGCTATCTAGGTGGCCAGATCATTCGTTGGAATTGTCCAGAATGTTCTTCAAACCAATCGCGAACAGTTGTGGCCCGGTGACATGGCGCATTGTCATCCATAAAAATCCCATCGTTGTTTGGGTACATGAAGTCCATGAATGGCTGCAAGTGATCTCCAAGTAGCTGAACATAAGCATTTCCAGTCAATGTTCGGTCCAGTCGCACCAGAGGACCAAGTCCATGCCATGAAAACAGCCCACACCATTACGGAGCCACCACCAGCTTGAACGGTACCTACTGACAGTTTGGGTCCATGGCTTCGTGGGGTCTGCACCACACTCCGAACCCTACCATCAGCTCTTACCAACTGAAATCGTGACTCATCTGACGAGGCCACGGTTTTCCATTCATCTAGGGACCAACCGATATGCTCACGTGCCCACGAGAGTCGCTGCAAGCGATGTCGTTCTGTCAGTAAAGGCACTCGAGTCGGTCTTCTGCTGGAATAGCCCAAAGCCAAATTTCTCCGCACAGTTCTAACAGACAAGTCCCTTGTACGTCCCACATTGATTTCTGCGGTTATTTGACGCAGTGTTGCTTGTCTGTTAGAATTTACGACTCTTTGCAGACGTCGCCGGTCTCGGTCGTTAAAGGTGCAGGCGGTCGACCACTGCGCTGTCCATGGTGGGATGTTATGCCTGAAATTTCATACTCTCGGCACTCTTGACACAGTGGCTCTGGGAATGTTGAATTCAATAACGATTTCGAAATGGCATGACCCATGCGTCTAGCTCCAACTAACATTCCGCGTTCAAAGTCTATTAATTCCGTCGTGCGGTCATCATCACGTCAAAACCTCTTCACATGAATAACTTGAACAGAAATGAAAGCTCTGCGAAAGCACTGCGCATTTATACCTGTTCTACGCGATGCTACTGCCATCTGAAAATTTGCATATTGCTATCCCATGACTTTTGTCACTTCAGTGTATATTACAATTATCTTTACCTTTCATTATTTTTAATTAAGATTTATTTAGAAAGTGTTGCTTTGTATCTCTAAAAGTTAATACATGTATCACTGGCGTATCATTACTGTTCTGTAAATGCCTGCACGACAAAAATTTATATAAAAATTAACAAATGCTTCGGAGTATCATTTCTGTTCTGTGAATCCCTGTACTTTTCCCACAATGCAACGAGAGTAACAATGTGTTTTCTTATAATTTTAACGCAGGAAACAAAGTATTTTAATAGATTACCATTATTTGTACATTTCATTCTTCTTAATTAACGTACAGAGAGTAACAATACATTTTCTTATAATTTTAACACAAGTTACACAGTATTTTAACAGATTACCATTATCTTTAAATTTATTCTTCTTACTTAATATTTATTTAGAAGTATCTGTAAAGTTGATATATGTTTGGTGTATCATTACTGTTCTGTGAAAACCTGCAAAATCTTTGCCCACAATGCAACGAAAATAACCCTAAATTTTCTTATAATTTTAACACAGGCTACAAAGTATTTTAATAGATTACCATTATCTTTACATTTCATACTTCTTAATTAAACATTTCTTCGAAAAATAAACGTTTTTCTTGTATCTGTGAAGTTAGTATATGTTTGGCGTATCATTTATGCTCTGTAAAATGCCTACATGAGACAAAAATCTTTTTCCAAAATACAACGAGTATAGCAATACATTTATTATATTTTTAATATAGGCTACATAGTATTTTAATAGATTATCATTATTTTTACCTTTAATAATTCTTAATTAACATTTATTTAGAAAGCTTTGCTTTTTATCTGTAAAATTATCAAAACTTTTCCCAAAATGCCACGAGAGTAAAAATAAAATTTTATAATTTTAACAAAAGCTACAAAGTATTTTAATAGTTTACTGTTATCTTTACATTTCATTCTTCTTAATTAACATTCATTTAAAAATTTTTTTTTTTTTTTAATTTTTTTTTATTTGGTTCTGTAATACAAATGTTTGAAGTATCATTTCTGTTCTGTGAAACCTTGTACTTTTTCCACAATGCAACGAGAGTAGCAATGTGTTTTCTTATAATTTTAACACAGGCTACAAAGTATTTTAATAGAATACCATTACTTTTGCATTTCATTCTTCTTAATTAGACATTTATTTGAAAAAAAGTTTTTCTTTTGTATCTTTAAATTAACATATGTTTGACGTATTATTACTGTTCTGTGAAAACCTGTATGAGACAAAGGGCGACAGAAATAATGATCAATTTTCTTGAATATTCCGACTTCATCAACAGAAATAAAAATAATTTGTTTATTAAGGTTTATGGCACTGGAAGCAATTCTTCCGTTGATGTTTACCCTTAATGAAAATTCACTCAACTAATTTGGTCCTCTATTGCTTACGGACAACTAAATCTTTGTAGAAACCAATTTGAATACTATGCAAGCAAGAATTTCCCTTCTAACAATCCAAAACTAAAGACTTTTTATCGGCACACAACTTACTCAAGGACTTTTAATTCAATTCAGTCACGAACTTCTTGAGTTCATAACTAATTTGTTACCCGCCATCGTAAACGGAATTGCTCTCTCGAACTTCGAACAGCACAATGCCTTTCCCGTACGATCGAATGGTTAAAAGGGATAATAAGGAAAACACTCCATTTAATTACCGGGTAAAATTTGAATAAATAAATTGCGCATTTGCTTTGAGAGTTTCGGTCATGATTTCCGATAAAAGATTTTTATTGTCGCTTATGCTAATGAACGTAAATATGATGCATTCATATTCTCGTTAAAGCCATATTTTCAATGAAACGGTCGTATTGTTGAAGTTTGCTGCATCGAAATTCAAATTCGATAACCTTGATCCTAGATAGCTACGAGCACAGGCATTGCATGTGCATCTGAGCTTTCTGGATACAATGTTATCTACTGTTGATTGCATAACGGTGCATTCTGTGCTAATTCTGCGTACTATTTGTTACCGGTTGACGTATTCTTTTTGGAGCTATTTAGCCCCTGGGAGCTCAATCTCCAATATGGCGGGATTATGTAGTTGAAACAATGAAAATTGCTCAGAATATACTTACAAACATAATGAAATTAACTTACAATCCTAAACGAATAAAAGAAAAGAAAATATTTAAAAGATTAAATTAGAATCAAATTAAAAGTTTTGCGCGGACGTTTTAAATCATAATTGGAAACGTAAGACACCATCTCCTGATCGCAGTATTTTCGTGATTAATAAGTGGGGTCAAAAAATATAATAGAGATGTATTTAATAAACTTTTTAAAGGAAGGAATGTTAATAACTTTATAGATATCAGAATTGCGCATAAACCATTTAGTAGAGGTAATTTGATGGATAGTGATATTTTGTAAAAGTAAAGCGTTTTTAAATTAGATTTAGCTGCATAGGACCAGACCGGGCAAGCGTACATGAGAATTGGGTGAAGCATAGCATTATAAAGAAGAATTTTGTTATCTCTGGTGATGGTAGAATTTCTATTTGTAAGTGGGTAGAGTTTTCTTGAAGGCAATAGGAACAGAAGCAGAATTAAATATCTGTAACACGAAATCGTGATAGAATGACTGTTGCCCGACGCAACAATGAACTCGTATTTGCTTTAGAACAATACAAAGTAGTTCAAACTAATCATCTTAGTCCACAACTAAAAACATTAATTAACCAGAGTTAACTCGAGGTGTTCTAAACAGATATAAATGAGATACGATTATATTCGGGATAATTTATTAAGGGATTAATTAAGTTAGTTGGTGGGATTTTATGGTGCAAGGGCCAGATTTGGTCCTACTGCGCTAAACAACAGTGCTTTTCTTAAAATTCTGGTAAAATGAATTGCGAGAACAGGTAAAATACAGTACTAAGTAAAAATTTGGGAACGATAAATTAATATTTTAATTAAAATCTTAATAAAATCGATGCTGTAAAATATCATCAATTGAAAAGCAAGTAAAATACACTGACAAAAACAGGATAAAATGGTGCAACAGAGTTCAAATGAAAGGCACAAACCCAATTTTTACAAGAAATAAAAAATAGATTAGCATGGGGAGTGTCCCCCAATAAATCACATAGTGAGATGCTCACAACCTAAAAAGCTGAGTCGGATTCTTTGAATCTTCGGCATTCGATTAGTATATGTTCGATTGAAAAACAGTGTCACACGTGAACAAGTAGGAGCAGGCTCTGAGCGAAGTAAATGCGAATGTGTAAAATAAGTATGACCGAGACGAAGTCTTTTGTCAGCTTGACGCTTTGTCTGCGATAAGACCAGATATCCTTGTCCGACGGCTGAATACGGAACAACTTATTATTGGATTTAATTAGGTTAACAAAATTTTATAAATATTAGTTTGCATCTCTGATTGAAATCTCAAATGGCATGCAGATATTAATTTATCAGTTCTATAGAACAATACAAAATATCTCAATCAATCAATCTTAGTCCACAAAAACTTAAATTAGCCCAAGTTAACTCGTGGTTCCAAATATATATAAATGTAGCACGTTTATTTTCGGATTAATTAGATTAATAGAATTTCATAAATGTTAGTTTGGATCTCTAATCGAAACCTCAAATTGTATGCACATATGAATTTATCAGTTCTATAGAACAATATAGAGAACTGTGCTTAGAACAGTACATAGTAGCTCAAACTAATCATTTTAGTCCACTATTAAAATATTAAATTAGTTCGAGTTAACTCGTGGTGTTTAAATAGATACAAATGAGATACAATTATATTCGGGATTAATTAGATTAACAGAATTTTATAGATATTAATTTGCACCTTTAAATTAAATCTCAAATTGCATGTAGATATGAATTTATCAGTGTGATTGAATTTTATTTTAAATATTTTTAAATTCAGAATTATTATTATTATTTTATTGAATAACAAAAGCCTATATGATAGCGTCAGACCCTCAGTATCATAGTTACTGGGCTATTAATTACGTAGTTGTATGAAGAAATTTTAAGCATGGTTAGTTATAAATAGTATATTATATGCAATGAACAGTTTTCATTTTTTTTAATAAGACAATTTTACTCAATTTACATTAAATAATTAACACTTTTTACAGTTAAAGAAATTAATATAAAATGTAAATTACTCTTAACTGTAAATTATTTAATTATTACCATTACATTGTACAAATGTTACAGTTATTACCATTACGTAACAAATGTAATTAAATTACCAGTTACCATTACATTGTACAAATAACAACAAGTTATCCGACAGAAGCTTACAGAATGTATAATTTATAAAGAAATCAAATAAAATGTAACACTTTTAACTGTATATTACCTTTACATTTTACAAATATAATTATATTACCATTACGTAACAAATGTAATTATATTACCAGTTACCATTACATTGTACAAATAACGACTTATCCGACAGAAGTGTACAAAATGTGTAATTTACAAAGAAATCCAATGAAATGTAACACTTTTAATTGTGCGTAAATTATTACCATTACATTGTACAAATGTAATTAAATTACCAATTACCATTACATTGTACAAATAACAACGACTTATCCATCAAATAAAATGTAACACTTTTAACTCTACGTAAATTATTACTGTTACGTTGTAAAATGTAATTAAAATACACAACAAATGTAATTAAATTACCAATTACCATTACATTGTACAAATAACAGCGACTTATCCATCAAATAAAATATAACACTTTTAACTGTACGTAAATTTTTATTATTACATTGTACAAATGTAATTAAATTACGTAACAAATTTAATGAAATTACGTAACAAATATACCATTACCATTGTACTAACAACAACGACTGATCCATCAAATAAAATGTAACACTTTTAACTGTAAGTAAATTATTACCATTACATTACAAAGTTACATTGTAAAAAGATAATTAAATTATCATTACATTGCACAAATAACAACGAATTTGTACAAATATAATTAAATTATCATTACATTGTACAAACAACAACGACTTATCCGACAGAAGTGTATACAAAATGTATAATTTAAAGTACATTGCATTTGTAGAAACATTCCTGAAATTCAAATTGTGCATAGTCTAAATTCCCCTCCCTCTACAAGACGGCACGAAAAATCCTGCGTTGTTTGAAACAGCTTAATTAAACGCATTGTAATAATTCATCAGAAGGCATTTAGCAAACGATTCCGAAAATGCAGAGTGGAGTTGTCAGCATTCCGCACACGCTCTGGCATCTCGGGACTCGTCTCCCTTCACTAATTTCATGGCTGGTTGCCCAAATTCACTCTGGCAGCAGGGTGGCCTTCGCTGCATATCGGGCCCGAATGCAAATTTCTCCGAGCGATTCTCGCCATTACTTTAAATTACACGCTTTTTAAGTGGCGCGCGGGAACTCGTGGAAGCCCATCAGCTTCAATTGAGAAGCTTCCTGCAGAGATTGGCTTTTGGTTTTTTTACCCCAAACTCGCTCTCGCTTCGCTTGTAGCGTTTCGGTTAAAATAAATAGGTGGAGGAGATTAGGGTTTATTTATTGCCACCGCTAAAGATTAAAAAAATTCAACTTTTTAATTATTTCAATTCCTTCTATTAGCTCACACTCTCCCTATATATATCTTGTTCAAATTTCGACCCTTCATGAAATACTTTTTATTTATCCACTCGAGTTCAAATACATTTTCTTTGAGCTTGTAGTGGATGACACGTGATGTTAATACAGTTTTTTTTAAATATTATTAAATTCCTTTTGTTAGCTCACACTCTACCTATATATATCTTGTTCAAATTTTCGACCGTTCATGAAATACTTTTTATTTATCCACTCGAGTTCAAATACATTTTCTTTTGAAGCTTGTAGTGGATGACACTGATGTTAATACAGTTTTTTTTAAATATTATTCAATTCCTTCTATTAGCTCACACTCTCCTATATATATCTTGTTCAAATTTTCGACCGTTCATGAAATACTTTTTATTTATCCACTCCAGTTCAAATACATTTTCTTTGAGCTTGTAGTGGATGACACTTGATGTTAATACAGTTTTTTTAAATATTATTCAATTCCTTCTATTAGCTCACACTCTCCTATATATATCTTGTTCAAATTTTCGACCGTTCATGAAATACTTTTTTATTTATCCACTCGAGTTCAAATACATTTTCTTTGAGCTTGTAGTGGATGACACGTGATGTTAATACAGTTTTTAAAAATATTATTCAATTCCTTCTATTAGCTCACACTCTCTCTGTATATATCTTGTTCAAATTGTCGACCGTTCATGAAATACTTTTTTTATTTATCCACTCGAGTTCAAATACATTTTCTTTTGAGCTTGTAGTGGATGACACTTGATGTTAATACAGTTTTTTTTAAATATTATTCAATTCCTTCTATTAGCTCACACTCTCCCTATATATATCTTGTTCAAATTGTCGACCGTTCATGAAATACTTTTTATTTATCCACTCGAGTTCAAATACATTTTCTTTGAGCTTGTAGTGGATGACATTTGATGTTAATACAGTTTTTAAATATTATTCAATTCCTTCTATTAGCTCACACTCTCCTATATATATCTTGTTCAAATTTTCGACCGTTCATGAAATACTTTTTTTATTTATCCACTCGAGTTCAAATACATTTTTCTTTGAGCTTGTAGTGGATGATACTTGATGTTAATACAGTTTTTTAAATATTATTCAATTCCTTCTATTATCTCATACTCTCCCTATATATATCTTGTTCAAATTTTCGACCGTTCATGAAATACTTTTTTATTGATCCACTCGGTTCAAATTTTTCTTTGAGCTTGTAGTGGATGACACTTGATGTTAATACAGTTTTTTTAAATATTATTCAATTCCTTCTATTAGCTCACACTCTCCCTATATATATTTCTTGTTCAAATTTTCGACCGTTCATGAAATACTTTTTATTTATCCACTCGAGTTCAAATACATTTTCTTTGAGCTTGTAGTGGATGACCCTGGATGTTAATACAATTACTCAATTCCTTCTTATTAGCTCACACTCTCCCTATATATATCTTGTTCAAATTTTCGACCGTTCATGAAAATACTTTTTTTTTATCCACTCGAGTTCAAATACATTTTCTTTGAGCTTGTAGTGGATGACACCTGATGTTAATACAGTTTTTTTAAATATTATTCAATTCCTTCTATTAGCTCACACTCTCCTATATATCTCTTGTTCAAATTTTCAATCGTTCATAAAACACTTTTCATTCATCCAATCAAGTTCAAACACATTTTATTTCAACTTGTAGTGGATGACACTTGATGTTAATACTTTTTTTTTGAAATATTAATTCAGTAATTAAATTAAATTAATTAATTTTAATTTTTTTTTTTTAGATTTAGTTGCATATATCTGGTACCAGATAAACTTAAAAAAAAAATGAATCAAAATTATTTATAAAGGTCTTGCTGCAATACAGAGAAAAAAGTAGAATTGACTTTAAATTTTTTTTTTTTATTTTTATTTTACTTGTTTTTAAAAAATGGACGGATATTCCAGGGCAAATTTGAAAAAAGCTGAAATATGCTCGGCAAATTTAAACTTATCATGTGGAACATTCGAGATCAGATGAATAAACTCAGGAATATGCCAATGTTTAATAATGCACGAGATAAATGAGGCAATTGATTAGGGATACTACAAGAATGGCCAAATTCAAATAACCACATGAATATAGCAATGTTGAATGGATCAAGAACTTCATGAAGAATGAATTGTTCAAGAATATCTAAAAGAATATGCAAAAGTAAGATAAATGTCGTTGTAAATGAAGAATGAAGTATTTCTAATTCTACAAGAAACACTATAACATTCAATAGCCAAAACAGATACCAAAGTTTGAAAATTCGAAGCATAAATGAAGAATGAAGTATTCCAAATACAATAAGAAGCACTATACAGCTCAATAGGTACCGGGAAATGCCAAAAGGGATAAACATGAAACTTCAAGAAGAAGGAATTGATCAACGCTCTATAAGTACTTATATCCATGGGAAATACAAATGTTTCAAATCCCAAGCCAAAATATGAAAAGTGCTTGAAAACCATACTACAAAACACTTCAAAAGCCAAATTCTCCAGGAAATTCCTGAAGACTAACGTTATTCACGAATTATTTCAAGAGTTAAGGGGCCCAAAGTACCATTTTCAGCCAAAATTTGCTAATGGAGTTTTATTCGCTTTTCACAGGCTTCAAGTTCGAATCTTGGCGGTGGCAGAGATGTTTGTGAGTGGTTCGAATCCACGTTAAACTGTAGGTCCCGCTCTAATTAGCCTAAAGTATGCAAGATCCATGTCACTGCCTTGATTCGAATCTGAACCCTGTGGCACCGAGTGCCAGAGCGCTAGATAATTGGCCATCAGGCCATCGTGATTATAGCAGCATAAATTCAGAAAACACTCGGAATCTACACCATTCATTCTTATGTTATTGTGCCCTATGCAATGATGTTCGCGGGTGCTACATTGAACAACAGCTACGACAATTTTGTTTATTCTGTATGTTATACCTATGTTCTCCAATAAATATTTTCTGCACTTATCTCTTTGTGTTGTTCCTTCCACAGTCGCATTTTGCAGACGCATTTGTGCTTTTTTTGCACTCAACATCATCTGCAAACGCATACTTCCATTTATTTTTTGTTCATCTGGATGCATATTATCTTCTATCCAAATTTGAATGGAAGTTTATGGGCACCCTGTATAAATGATTTACGAGACCTATTGATCTCCACCATTATCCGATCTGTGTCCAGATATAGCATGAGCAGTCAACGTGCAGAAGGATTCGAATTTCAGGTTTGCGCCGTTCATTGCATAAAAGGGAAAATCCCTGTATTAAGTGTCTCGAATCAATAAGCACAATGCCTATAGGAAATTCTGCGGAATTCTTTCATATTACCCGCAAATACTAGGCAGTTACCCATAAAAGTCTCCATTGACAGCAATTCCCTTCACTTATTGTATCCGTAGGGAAGCTGTTGACGTAATAAACAGATCATGTGATCCATTGATGCTCAACTATATATATATATGGCACTCAGTGCCACAGTTATATATATATATATATATATGGTATGTACATATCTGGCACTCTGTACCAGAGGTTCGAGTCTCAGCGCTGCCATGAATATCTGTAGTGGTTAGTTCGTATTCCACTTTAAATTGTATGTCCTGGTCATATATGTTTGATCGTAGAACGTTGCCGGGGTAGTGATACTCGCTTCTGTAACATATCTTCAAGCTACACGTGCCCCCCTGTGTAGTGCTAAAATGAGTAACAACTATGCATCGCCTGATTATGGCATAAAGATTATCTGTCTCTATATTACTAGCTGCATTAGATCATCAACAACATATATATATTAAATGTATGCATGAATTTTATTTGTATGCCTGTTTTTCAGCCTTTGCCTAAAAACACTTTTCAAAATAGATTGAATTTAAATGTCAAATTTGAAGTTGATAAATTAATATGTATATACTTTATATATATATAATTTTATACTTAATATATATATAATTTAATTTAAAGAAAACATTTCGCAATGATCGTGTAACAGCAATACACAACAAAACATATGCATTAAAATAGCACTCATTATAAAAACAATTCACTTCTTATATTCTTATTTGAACTATAAATTTTCGGGACACGATCGCCTTGTCAATTAAATGTCAATAAGAAATTCAAAATACAAATCCTGTAGGAAAGTAAAGATAAATAATTCTTAAATAAACATAAAACTTTTAAGAGAAAATCGTAATACAGCACAGAAACTTAGCTGCTCTTCTTGTGAATTTTCCATCATAAAACAAGTCGGGTTTAATTTGAAACTCTTCCGTAATTAGATGGTAATTAACTACTGCCCGATCCCGATTAATTGATGTAATTAGAGATCTCTTGTCGGGCCTTGAGGAAAACAGGTTCGGTTTTAAAAGTTAAACGACTTAAGTGAAATTTAATTCAATTGGACAAACGCAGCAAGTTGAATTCTTTTACTCGCTGACTTGTTTGTTTTAAAGTCTATGGTTAGTTAATTTAAATAAATGGACTTTTCAAGTCTAATTAATTTCAGAAATAAAAGCAGTAAATTGTTATAGATGTAAGTTAAATACTACTAAGCATCATTCGAAAGAATCTTTAATACACAATGGATTTTAGATTAACTCAATAGAGAAGAATTTTTCAAATAAAAAAACACTTTTATTATTTTTTATATTCAATATCTATACAAATGCAGCGAATCACAACTACTTCTAAAAGTACTGGAAAATAACAATATCCGCAACAAAATAACAAAATAATATTCATAACAAAATAACTAAACAATATCCGTAAAAATAATATTCATAATGAAATAACAAAAAGAATATCCATAAAAATATAAAATAATATCCATAAGAAGTAGCAAAACAATATCCATAATCAATAAAACAAAATCCATAAAAAATAGCAAAAACAATATCCATAAAAATAGCAAAACAATATCCATAAAAATAGCAAAACAATATTCTTAAAAATAGCAAAACAATATCGATAAAAATAGCAAAAATATTCAATATATCGATAAGAAGTAGCAAAACGATATTCATAAAAAATAGCAAAACAATATCTGTAAAAATAGCAAACAAATATCCACAAAATAACAAACAATATCCATAAAAATTACAAAATAATATCCATAAAAAATAAACAATATCCATAAAAATATCAAAACAATATTCATCTTGTTAACTGTTCCGTGACCTAGAAATATTGTGTGCAGTTAGCATGCAGGACTCAAATCTGAATCCCTTGTAACGGTCCGTTTCAGTCACTCACTGCTTTCATAAACGAGGCGTCTAGATGGCAAATGTGACAATTTCATTGATCGTGCAAAGTTACATAGTGTAAGTTTTCGAGATTTCAGAAACAATGACCTTTAGAAATTCTTTCGGACAATCTCAGGACAATCGGTGGGCCTTTTATGAAGATTGTAATATAATATAATCATAAATAAAGCGAGGGGTCCACTGATAAAAATGATTCTTAAATTGATTCTTCTAATGCTTCTTCTTCATTGGTGCAACACGGTGGGTCCACGTTGCGTTAAGTCCCCTGGCTACTGACAGATTTCGAGGAAGGTTTTTTTTTTTACAAAGTAGGATTGTCAGCCCTACGGTCAACGCTCTACAGTCACATTAAACAAGGGGGTCTGTTGGCCGAGTGGCTAGCTCTCTGTCGCTCCATACCACAGGTTTCGATTCAACTCCCGCCGGTGCCATGAATGCTTGTAGTGGTTCGGAATCCACGGTAAGCCGTAGGTCCCAGTCTAATATGACTGTTGGGAGTAGAGTTGACAACCCTACCCCGTAGAAAGATAACATGTGTCTCGAATCGGGCCATGGCTACTTATAGTGGTTCGGAATCCACTTTAAACCGTAGGTCCCAGTCTAAATAGGATGACCATAGAGCGTCACAGAGCCCAATCAGACTTCTCACGCGTCATTCCCAAACTAGGGGCAATTCAGCTCTAGGCACAGTGGTGTGGTGTGATGTAGCATCGGTAGTAGTCATATTAGACAAAGACCTACGGTTTAAAAGGGATTTCGAACCCACTACAAGCAGCCATAGCATCGCCAGGACTCGAACCTCAAACCTCTTGCGCCGAGCGCTAGAGCTGTAGTCATCGAGCTAGCGGCCATCAGGCCAAATAATTTATTTTCACATAAAAAATTCAATTTTGCAGTCCTCGTAGAATTTTTCTCTGTCTTATTTTTTGTGAGACATAAATATCGTACAAAAAAGAATTTCCAATAAAAAATGATTTAAAACCTTATTTTACACGTACATCTTATTTTGCATGACTGAATTCTATTACCCGTTGCGACGTGTCATCGATGGGAACCAATCAAGTATGAATTTAAGGTGACGCCATACATTAATGTCACTCGCTGAAGGGAAAGAGTTATGAAAAGGTGTACGAGATTTAAAAATGTCATGACTCTATAGCAGAATTACTAAAGCAAAACCTTTCTTCACTCCATCAATTTGCTACTGAAGCAAAATAATACCGATTGTGGGAAAAATTGGCAAATTGCCAAGTAGGACAGATTCCAATATATCGACATAATAGAGGAAAAGTTTGATTTTTTTAGGTTATTATTAATTGCAATTATTATTTAGTTTATTTATTTGTTATTTAAATTTTATTTAAATTTTTTTAGTCAATTTTATTTTTATCATTATTTAATTTTATTTAATTACAAAAAACTAATTTTAATATTTAATAAATAAAATTTTAAATTTCCAAATATCCAACAAAAACATTAGATAAAAAATTTTTTTACAATATTCCTTTAAAATTACTGCGACAACACAGATAGCACATCACTCAATAAGTCTCTGGTCTAGCTAAGAAAATGCACTTTTGTTGTAGAAATTCGACTTTATTCGTCAACATATTCTCCTTCAAGAGTAATACATTCATTCCAACTCTCCTCTAACTTTTCGATGCCTTTTTTTGTAGAACGATTTGTCGTTGCTCTCAAAATAGGCCTCAGTTTCGACAATCACTTCTCCATTTGAGCCAAATTCTTTCCCTGAACATCTTTTGATGTCTGCAAGATCATACAATTTAATCATAGCTTTCATCGACTTGTGACACGTGGCATTGTCTTGGTGAAACAGCACTTTTTTTCTTAATTTCTACACTCAATTGATCCAATAATGGGCATGTAATTTTCACTATTGATTTGTTGCATCTTTCATAAAATATTTGATGAACAAAATACCATGCGTGTTCCAAAATAAGGATGCCATAACCTTGCCTGCTAATTTTTGAGTTTTTGGTTGCCTTGGACGACTTTCACCGGCTGCTGTACACTCAGCTGACTATCATTTTGATTCTGGTCTGCAATAATGAATCCATGTTTCATCCATTGTCACATACCGACGCAAAAAATGTTTTTATCTCGTTTGAACAGCTCCAAACAGCGCTCTGAATCGTCGAAGCGCTGTTGTTTTCGGTCCGTGTGAGCAAACAAGGCACTCTCTTCGAACGCAAGTTAAACCTGCTCAAATTTTCGTGTAAAATTGTAAACACACTACCTTTTGATATCTTTAAGGTGTCAGCTATCTCACACAACTTCACTTTAAGGTCTTTCAAAACTATTTTGTAATTTTTTTATGTTTTCAGGAACAACTGCCGATTTTGGACGATCAGAGCATTCAGTATCATTGGTGTTTGTACGACCGCCTTTAAATTCAACATACCAGTCAATAATAGTTGGTTTCTCTGGTGCAGAGACTCCATTATGCTTATCAAGCCACTATTTGTCTTCAACAGTATTTTTCTTCTCAAAAAGCAATGTTTAATCAACACACGAAATTCTTTTTTATCCATTGTTTTGAAATTACAAAAACTGGGGGCACTAAAACCACTGTAACCTGTAAACTAATTTTCGGAATGTCATGAAATTTTGACATGTATCGTTCTAAGGACGCTACTATCCAGAAGTTATATGGGTCTGTCAGCAGTGTTGCCATATATGTGTCAGAGAGACTTATTGTGATGTGTGACCTGATTAACACTAACAAGTAATCGATTCGTCTATTTCCGCTTTTAAACCTGGATGTTTCCTTTCCACAGAATCAGTGGTCGAACTATAATTCGTAATTAATGCTGCCAATAACTATTTCTTTAATGAAAAAAAAAAAAAAAAAAATCCTTTTATCCTAATTTTTATTCTTTTATGGATATTTTCTAACATTACGTACTGAAATATTGTTACAGAATCTTAAAAATCAAAAATTTTAACCATCAAAAATAATCATAAAAATTTAATATTTTATAAAACATGTATCAAAACAATTTTAAAAAAATTAACAGCAATCAAACATGAATGTCATTGATAAATATTCTTTTCATCTAAAACGAAAATAAGGTTAAAATTACTTTAGTACCCTAAAACAAACTTTATGGGAAAATATATGATTCGATTGCCGCTTTTATGTATTGTCAATGTACAAGAAAATGTAACATCGTTTCAAAATAAAACGTTTTTAAAGTTATACAATTAAAAATTGAAGAAACCAATTGAAAGATAGCCATGGTTATCTTTCATCCTTTCTTCTTGATATCCGATTTGACAGTAGACTCTGAATTGACAACCATTCAATATACAACAACATTGACAATGCAATACATTGACCACACAACCTTAGGCTGGCCACTGGCATTGACAATACAACACATTGGCCATGCAACTTTTACACATCATTGACATTGCCAATGCAACACATTATCCATGCAACTTTACACATCATTGACATTGCCAATGCAACACATTATCCATGCAACTTTACATCATTGACAATACAAAACATTAGCCAAGGTACTATACACATCATTGGCATTGATAATACAACACATTGGTCATGCAACTATACATTGACAATACAAACACATTGATCATGCAACTATACATTAACAATACAACACATTGGTCATATAACCATAAATCGACCACTGATATTGATATTGCTACAGATTAACCATACAGCTTTACATTTGTTGACATTGATAATGCAATACATTGACAAGTCAACAATACGCGGACATTGACATAAACAATTCAACCACACACTGACAATATATACAGTACAAGTATTGATATTGACAATATAATACAGTACAACCATAAGCTGACTATTGACATTAACAATACAATCATACGCTGATCATTTACATTGACAATGCAACACATTGACGCTATATTGGCCATTAACATTTGCAACACATTGACCATTGACAATGATATACTATCAATAGAAAGCATCCGAATTCGCTATTATTATACAATGTCAAAAATTAATCATATGGTTCATGTAAAATGACTAAAAATAATAAAGGTTTTTATTTTTATTTTTTTAATGTATTTTCTGTTAGACGTTTGATAAATGAATGAATAAATATTTTTTGACGAAAGGCCAACATAAGCATAATATAAGATACACTTGATTATTTACAATCATGTCCAATTAAGGATAATGAAGTTCAGGCAAAGAAAGAGACAGAAGCAAAACAAATTTGACTTATTTGTAAAGTCTATTTATTAAACAAAAGGTAAAGAGCAAAAAGATGCTATATGTTTGACATAATTAATAAAAATTGCGATTTTTTACTCCCTGGAGCAAATTTAAAAAAGAACCTATTTACAAAAAACAGTATAACATGGTTAGTAGGATGGTTAATATGGAGTATGTCTCCCGGACGATGCAATACAGGCCTTACAACGCCTAGGCATACTGAGTATCAAATTATCAATCTGATCTTGGGAATATTACACCACTCATCAAGCAATGCCCTCGAAGTTCCGGTTGACAGGTGGGGAGGGGGTTGACGGGCTACAATTCGTCGGCCATGCATATCCCACACATGCTCTATTGGATTCAAGTCCGGTGAGTATGCTGGCCAATCCATACGGGTGATATCCTCAATTGAAGGCATTAGTCTACAATGTTTGCACAGTGAGGATGGACGTTGTCATCCATAAACAGAAATTCAGCACCCATGGCGCCCCGAAACAAACGTACGTGTTGTTCCAGAATGACATCCCGATAGATGTGGCCTGTCATCGTTACACTCTGAACATGCAAGTCCGTTCTGGAACCAAGAATAATTTCTCCCAAACTAGCCATCTTGCACCACCGTAATGGTGTCGTTCAATGGTGTTCTCTTGGTGGTAACGGGTACCTGGCGCTCTCCATATGAAAGTCCGGCGAGAATCAGACTGCAAACTAAACCTGGACTCGTCGGAAAACATCACACAATACCACTGTTGCGGTGTCCATAAATGCATGCTCTCTAATCCAGGTTAATCGCAGGCGACAGTGAGTTGCGGTAAGTGGAACACATCTGACAGGCCTACGAGCATATAGACCAATGTGCCCTAAGCGTCTGTACACGGTCTGCCTTGAAACTGTCGTACCGGTAGCTGAAGAGAGCTGACGAGCCAGGTCTGATGCTGTGCTCCGTCAGTTTCTTTTGGCAGTAACTGCTAAATACCGGTCCTCATTCGGCATTGTAACTCGGGGGCGACCTGTGCTGTAACATCTACTCACATTACGGTCGTCTTGGAATCGTTGCCAAAGTCTGGAGATGACACTCTGGGCGATTCCAAGTTCCTCGGATACTTCCAGCTGGGTACGTCCACATTCAAATCGTCCGATAATTCTACCACGTAAAAATCATCCAAATGCTTTCTTTGTGCCATAACTATGCGGTTATTGCACTGAAAGGCTTTAAAAAGCGCTTGTGAACAATTGTACTTCTTTGCCACCATTCCTATATACCCCGCTCTTACACTCTCGTCATTGTGACGTACTATCCGCCTTCTGGTGGTTTCCTGTAATTTGCATGTTCTTCTTCAAGATGTGTGTGATAATTCTACAGGTGAAATTTTTTATTTTAGAGTTCAATTTCTGTGTGATTCTGAATTATCCTTAATTTATGGACATGAGTGTATTTTACTTCAATTAAGTGTGCATCAGATTTGAATTAAACGAAAGATACGGTGTTGAAAATTTGCTTTTTAACTTTTTTAAAAATTTTGTTTATTGATAATGTTCATTCTGGGGCCTGATGCCGAATGACTAGAGCTCCGGCTCTCGGTGCAGTAGGGTTCGAGTCCCGGAGGAGATATGGATGTTTGTAGTGGTTCAGAATCTACTTTAAACTGTAAGCTCCGGTCTAATTAGCCTAAAGTGTGCGCAAAAATGACCTTAGAGTGCGACAAAACCACACCAATTTCTGTAAAAACAATATCGGAAAAAAAACTTATCATGAAAATGTGATAATTTAACCTAATCCTTCTTTTTTTCTAAAGATATATATCACTAAGAATCCAACTCTGTATATTCTGAAATATTAATTTTGCAACAAGTTGTAAAATCAACATAATATTTATAAAGTAATTAATTAATAAATTACAAAAAAAAAACCGGACAGAAAAACTAAATCGATTTCAATTCGTTATTTTTTTTTTAATTTGTGCTGGAAAATTAAAAATTGCTTTTAACTTTTAGAAGGATTTTTTTATTAATAGTAATGTTCATTCTGGAGCCTGGTGGCCGAGCGACTAGCTCTCTGAGGCTCGGTGCCACAGAGGTTCCAATCGGCAGTGCCTTGAATGTTTATAGTGGTTCGGATTCTACGTTAAATTGTAGCTCCCCTGTCTAATTAGCGAAAGTGTGCACAAAATTACCGTAAAGCGGTAAACCAAACCCAATATTTGACAAGTATTGCGGCCGATCGGAGATTGGTAATTATTTTTAATAATAATTTATGACCCTATATTTATTAAATTGTCAAAAAGCATTTTCATAAAAAAAACAGTTTTCATTACAATCCTAGATTGTCAGTGAAACCAATATTTCAGATGTTTTCTTAAGTTGAGGATTTAATTTTATTAAATTATGCAACAATTTAGAAATAGTTTATTTTACCATTTTTTTTCTACCGGAAACATTCCCTCACAAAATAGAAGTCCTTATTTTATTATTTTTTTTTCTACAGGATAATTAACAAAATTGACTGGTAAACTCCTTAAATTATGACCCTATATTTATTAAATAGAAAAAAAAATATTTTTATAAAAATAAAAGCTTTCATTATAATCCTAGACTGTCAGTGAATCCAATATTTCAGACGTTTTCCTATGTTGAGGATTTAATTTTATTATACTATACAACAATTTAGAAAATATTTGAAGCATTCGCTCACAAAATAGAAATCCTTATTTTACCATTTTTCTACAAAATAATTAACAAAATTTAATGGTAAATTCTTACATGTTAATTTATGCCCTATATTTATTAAATACTACAAAAACAATTTTATAAAAATAAAAAAAGTGTTAATTATAATCCTTGATTGTAAATGAATCCAATATTTCAAGTATTTTCCTATGTTGAAGATTTAATTTTATTAAATTATGCAACAATTTAGAAATAGTTGAAACATTCACTCACAAAATAAAAGTCCTTATTTTACCATTTTTTTCTACATAATTAACAAAATTGATCAAATAGTTCATTCTTGTGAGTCAATTGTTGAATTGATTATTGTGATCGTATTGATCTATTTTGTTAATTATCGATCAAATCGATAATTCATAAATTGACTAGTAAACTCTTATATATTATTTTACGATTCTATATTTATTAAGTAGTCTAACAGAAAAGTTTTTATTACAATCCTTGATTGTAAATTAATCCAATATTTCAAGTATTTTCCTATGTTAAAGATTTAATTTTATTATATTATGCAACAATTTAGAAAATAATCGAAACATTCACTCTCAAAGCAGGAGGCGAATAAAATCAATGAAATAAATTCATGGAGCCATCTATCGGAAAGAAGGAAAGATGTTATTGATTAAGAATTGTTAAGGTGTAATTTCTCATGCAAGTACATTTCATAATTTTGATAAATTTAAAATACTGCTGACAATGATTCAATCGTATAAGTCAAAAATATAATTTCTTTTCCATAATTTAAGTTTCACTGTAAAAGACAATTCTTAATTGTGTTTATGTCATACGTAAAATCTAAGATTCTCATAATACATACGTAAATGTATAAAGTTACATAATGCCTTGCTCTTATTTTTAGTTAACAAATACATTAAAAATGGTCATGTATTATGTTGAATAGCTTCAAATATTTTCTTTAAATTGTAACAAATTCTTCGTCTTTTATACTAAAAATATATACCATATTTTGAACACTGCTGCTGGATTAAATTTCCGTTTGAGTCCTAATATTTTAAAGTAACTATCATCATCATCATCAATAGCACGACAGCCCAAAATTGACAAAGGCTTTCCTTTGAAGAGATTTGCATGTGATTCCTCTGTGGTAACAATGGTCCTCAATTCTCATCCCCCAGTACAGCAAAATCCTTTTCAACTGCATCTATTCATCGTCAAACTGGGTCGTCCTCTTTGTCTCTATTGATTTGGCAATGAAGCCTTTTTACAGAGTTTAAATCATTCATTCTAAATATATTAGCAGCTCTAATTTTTATCTGGACTCAGAAAACAAGAATGAAAAAGACACTTGTTACTAAAAGAGGTTTAAAATTATTTAACTGATCTCAAAAAATAATAAAAACTCTTGCTGTTGAAGAGCATCAAAACTTGTATCGGAAAGACATTTTTATTACTGAATAGGTTCAAAGTGATTCAATTGCTCTCGATTAACTTTAGAATAAACTCTTGCTGGTAGGGAAACAATTCAATTGACCATCAAAAGTAAGAAGAAATTTCTGCCACCGAGAAGAATTCATATGCTTCATTGGATGTGAAAGAAACAATTGAAATTCGAGACAAGTTCTGAAAAAGGCCACTGATAAAAAGGACAAGAATCGAAGCCAGAAATATTTTTATAACTACTTGAAATATAATTACAAAGTTTTTTTAACAAGAGTGAATATCATGGCATTAGAAGAAATCTTTAAAAATATTGCATCTATATCAAAATTGACTGGCAACCACATTATTTCTGTTCATTGTCGTTTGATGATTGGATCCAAGACAAAAACACAATCAGTGAAGTATGCCGGTGACATGATGGAAAGCAAGAAATCCATTTAAAGTCGGTAAGATACAGGCAATAACAATACAGCTGTATAGTGAATTGCAAAAAAAAAAATTGAATCACATGAGAAAGTTCATAAATGTTTATAATATAGCTATTAAGTGAATAATTTGTACAGGATTCAGCACTGATAAATTTTTATACATACTAGGAGAACCCAACATACATTTTCCTGCCAAAAAAAAAAAAAGCATTGTGGAAAGTTATATATCGCGAATATATTATTCATGTTCCAATATATGTGCATACTCATTTTATTTGAAATCGTTTGAACGATATTTAAGATGAAATGCTGCAGCACTATCTGGTGGCAAGTAACACTAAAGTGGATAACGCGAGCATATTTTCCATACTCGAATACATATTATTACTAATTTTTATAGCGATGGGTTGAACAGTATAGAAGTTGATATACTTCAGCAACCATCTGGTAGCAATTTACAACAAAGGAGATAGCATAAAAACATTTTCCATGTTTTGCCAAACACACACAAAAAATTTCATCAAAATCGGTCAAGACGTTTAGGAGAAGTTCAGTGGTAAGTACACGTACAGAAGAACCCGATTCCAGAGCCACCTACCGTTACCAATTGTGAATAACCATCAGGGACTCACTCAAATACACATAAAAAATTTCATTAAAATCGGCCCAGCCGCTTAGGAGGTTTTGTTTGGTCTGTCTCTCAACTGTCATCTTGTGCACACGAGGACTAAACAGGGAACCAGGGGACAGAAAGGGACCCTATAGTTTAAAAATGCCATTTAGAAGAAGTTCAATGACAAACGCACGTACAGAACACCCATATCGATTGCAGCGCCACCTACCGAGTCAATTGGGAATCTAAACCATCCAGGAACCTACTCAAACATACAAAAAAATTTCATCAAAAATCGATCAAACCGTTTTAGCAGAAGTTCAGTGACAAGCACACATATATTAGAAGAATTACATATTATATGTATATTAAGAAAAAATTACATATATGTATATTATATGTATATTAAGAAATTACATATATATATGTATATTAAGAAAAAAAAACATATATATGTATACAACTCTTAAAGTGCAAAGCAGTCGAGTGCGAACGAATAAGTGTGGAAGTTCGGGAAAATCTGCTTTTCCTCTTATAATACATTTTTATCTACATTTTGTGCTTATTTTTATTTGTCCTTCTTTAAATATTATACAGTGGAAACATTTAACCAAATAATATAAAACTGATTTTTTCATAAGGAAATTCCATTGTAGAATGTCTTTTTCAGTAACGTTAGGAAAATAAAAAATAAATAGCTTAAATGGAATGTTCATTTTTTTTAACTATAAAGAGGATTTAAAAATTTTGTCATAAATAATTAAGAATCGATCGAAATTATTAAGAATATATCTTATGAAAAGTATTAATACATTAAGAGAAATTTTTTTAATCTTTTTACTTTATTGTTATTTATTAATCTTTTTTTTTTTTTTTTTTTTTGTTGCGTATAGCTTCAGATAATTATTTTAAAAAATCAAAGTTAATATCTAAAGAATTATAATAAAGCATTGGGAATATTTCAGTGAAAATTGCACTTGGTAAAAAAAATGTATATATTTAACCTCTTTTTAAAATCTGATACCTTTATAGTATATACAAAGAACCTTAAACAAAATAACATTGGATATTTTACGTATTTTTTAGTCTGAAGTCCCTTTAAAAGATTTCAAAAATTGGATTTTGACAACAGAATCCTAATATTTTGTTTTCAGAATCGTTTAATTACATTTGAACTTTAAAATTTATAGAATAAATTCTAAATTTCTTTTATTTATAAACTAAAGTAACTTTATCATTTCAATTGTTTGAATTAAAAATTTCATATTTTAGGAAACTAACATTGCTTTAATATTGAATTTTGGATGCATTCCATTATTCATTGGGTGTACATTGGATAAGCTAAATCGGCGACATATTTGCAGCCAAAAAACCTATTTACAGAACACTATATTTACCAACATCATCAAATGATCTACTGGGCAAATTAAAACGGTCATGTTTTGTTCTTTTGTTTAGAGATTGAAACTATGTTATGATTGATATTTGAATGTATTAAACATGTTTAGTAGTTATAACGTATGATTTTAAATATACTATAAGAAATATTGAAGTTTCCATTAAAATACAAGGGATAAAAAATTTTAATGAGGTAATATTCAGCATGTAAGTTACGGTGAAAAACGTTATAATTACTTTAATATGTAACAGACAAATACTGAAAAAAAAAAAAAACGGTTAAAAATTATTCATGGTCAGTAAATAGGATAATTAATCAGCAGAAGAAAAAGAGATGGAAGTTTCAAATGTAGGAAGACTTGATTCAATTTTAATAAAATTTGCTTGATAATAAGTCTACAGATAATTGCCGATGCGATTTTCACCTAGTGTATAATTGCAATCTCATATTCGTATGTATATTAAAACTGAAATAAGTACACAGTAATTTTCACAATGTTTTTATTAACAGAAAAAAAAAATTCTCCATGTATAAAAATAAAGAGTGCACATTAAAACAAATTCAATTCAGAGTTTTCAAAAGTTGATATATAATCGTAATTAAAAATAATTTAAATTGGATAAACTTAAGTATTTCATTAAAACAGTACATTCAACATCAAAAATAATTAAATCCATTCTCAAGTCATAGCACTCGAATCAAGAACAAAATTTGATACATAAATATAGTATAATAATTTTCGATGCTGTTAAATTAATAGTTTAAATAAATATAATAATTAAACTTTTATAAATTGATGTTTTCTTAATTCTATGAGCTGCATACGAATCTTCAAACAACAGGGTGCTGTTATAATAAATAAGTACACAAATTAATTTTGAAGATTCTACTTGGTAAGTTTGGCAGCCTTGCCTTAACTACTGAAAAGACACTTGTAAATTTTGAAGCGAAATGTTGTTCCCTCTTGCTTCATACTAGAAAAACTTTGAAATATTGAATTACCTGACTAACCATTCACAACAAATTTGAAACTTACCACGATCTGAAGTTACATGCAAAAAACAGCTTCTTCATTTTCGCAAAGGCACCATCAAAAGTAATAAATATTCTATAGGCAGTATGTTATTATTTGTTATCGCTTTGATATTTAAATCTTATAGATGTGGAAAACTTACATTTGCATTTCTTTTCTGTTTAAGTATCAATATATTTCCAAGTAAAAAAGCCGAATTGTCGGAATAAGTATAATGAACTAATACCTTAATTTGGTGGTGTAAAAAATCTTCACTCAATTTAGGTTTTTTCTTGCCAACAATCTTTTATAACATATTTCAAACCGTAAATCTTGCTTGTTTAAACAAGTCCAATAGGCAGATACATCGTCAATCGTTTCCTTTAGAAGAGAAAAAGCTTGTTCATTAAACGCCACGTTTCTCCAAGCTTTATTAAAGATATAAACGGGAAAAGAGTTCACGTTTTCTATATCTCCGATTGTGTGAACAATTATCTTTAATCTCGCATAATTTGAATCCAAAACCGACGAGATTTTCTTCAGGAATTTCAGCGTCTCTGTGCGAGAACGTTCTATAATTACCAAGTCACGATTACTGGTTTCGAATAAATTTTTAATCTTTAAAAACCTTTCCGTCATGAATTGATTATAAGCAATTCTATGTTCGATATTTAATCGAATACTATAAAATATTTCTCGAACTCGCTTTAGAAAAACTCTTATGCTTACATTAACTATTATATTCAATTCGTATAGACAGGTGTAAAACTCGTTGAAATATTTTGTAGAGTCGTTCATATAAAAATGGAATAGCTCAGGAAATTGCGTCTCTTCAAATTCATCTGCTAATTTACACAAACTTCGACCAATAAGAGACAAAAATGTGGACCTGCGATCTTCTTCAGAAACAATTTCAGTATTACCGTTAGAGCCTTCTTCCGCATTATTATTTTGATCCTTTTCTGGGTTTTTGCTTACGTCTCCTTCCGCATTATTGTTTTGATCCTTTTCTGGGTTTTTGCTTACGTCTTCTTCAAGACCACTTGGAGAAATTCTGTTTTCCATATTGATATCAACGATATAAATTTGACCAACTATATCAGAAACACAAGATTGAAATTTTGCAAATAAATTCTTGATCTTCAGCACCTTTTAGATATAGATTTCTAACAATTACAATGCCGGATTGAAAACTCCACACAATCCAAAAAGAAGTTCACAGACTCCGATAGGCTTTTTTAAATAAAATAACAATGGATGGTTGTAGGTGAGAAAAACATGGGGCTTCGGTCTTTCCGGATTCGTTTACTGTCCTTAAATTTCAAATGCCTATTAACCTGGTTTTTGTAGATGAGCTAAGTCAAGTTTGATTGGCTTGCAACACGTACATCAATGATTATGTAGTCTATGTAAAAAAATTAGTTCTAGTGTTGCCAAATTATTAATCTTTTTGTGTTATTTTAGAACTTCTGGATCTTAAAGATACTTAACATCTTATAAGCCAGTGAACCCAATTTCATGGTTGGAAATTGTGTTTGCCTGGCTTATAATACGAAATCAATGTGTGAAAATTTTAATTTTTAAAATATGTGAAACTACTACTTCTCCTTGAAATTTGTGTCTAGAATGAACTGGAACAAAATGTAACAACATAAATTTTATGAGGTCTCTTGTAGCCAAATGTATAATGTGGACACTCAGTTTAAAAGTTTGACAAGCGAAAAGTGATCAAAAGTTCTCTGTCTTTGTAAAGGATGGACATGAGGAGTGCCTATGCCAAACATTTTTGACATAGTATAGCTGTCTTAGTATTTCTATTAGTCATTTCTAATCTTGTCGCCAAAATTGCCACTATAACTATATTTTTAATCGGTTGACTTTTACAGAACGCATATTCTTATTGAATAAAAACATTAACTGAGTAAATTAGACATATTATACTATTTAAAGAAAAATAATTATTAAATTACGAATTCATTAAGAAAAAATATTTACTTTTTTACTTAGAATTCACCAAATATAGCCGGCCTGATTGTTAAGTAGCTAGCTCTCTGATTTTTGGTACCATAGACTTCAGATTCGACTCCTGGCAGTGGCTTGGATATTTGTTAGTAGTTCGGAATCCATTTTAAACTGTAAATCCCAGTCTAATTAACCACAGAACAAAGTAAATGACCCTACAGCGACAAACCAAACAATATGCAACCAAGATTCTTTTACGATATACTGGTTTGGTTTGTCACTCTATTGTCATTTTTTGCACACTTTGGGTTAATTAGACCGGACCTACAGTTTAACGTGAATTCCCGAATCACTCTAAACGTCCATGACACCTTCAGGATTCAAACCTGAAGCACAGGCCAGAGTGCTAATCAATTGGCCCTTAGGCCGCTACTATATACTGGAGCTTGGGTTATTCATCTTTTGTTTATAAATTTATAGGCTGAAAGGTTACTTGTTCACCATTACCCATTATTGGTAGGTGATTTCTTTTTCTTGATAATCTATCATTTTAATAAATCATAGCTCGTTTTTACTTCAGCAACATCTGCGGAACTAACACTTTTAGTGTCAAATTAATAAATTTTTGTTCTTGTGCTCTTGTTTCATTAAATATCGGAAGAAACATCGTAATATTAATTTGACATGGGGGACAATTCACCAAACTTCATAAAAATTTGAGGCTTTCCGTAAAAAACTGATGATATATATCGTTTTTAAAGTATTCAAGAAGTAATCTGATACATTAGATCGTAAAATAACATTTGTTAGAGATTTGAGGTTCATTTGTATGTGTGCAGGAATTAGTTGACATGGGTATTTGGTTTCTATTTAGCTGCAATGCATTGTTTTCCAATGGCAAGTTTACAGGACAAGATAGAAAAAAATGACATCAGTTAATCCATCCATTTCAATCTGGCAATCCAATAACGCTTCCATAAAGAAACAGGAGGCAGTGCAGAACAGGAAGCAAGGTGAGACATGTCCATCTCTTCCTGGTTATCACACAAAGACAGAGAGGGTCAGGAGTCAATTTAATTCGGTGAAGGTGCTTGCGGAGACAATCGTGACCACAGAAAAGCCTTAGGAAGGCCACCGATTTTTCACTAGGCTTCTCAGGGATATCATGAATAGGATCGTACCAGGGCTTGTGACTGTTTCTAGCAACAACATTCTCAAAGAAGGAGCACCAAAGGGTCTTTATAACTGCAATACATAGATTGTCAAATAAAGTCGCCAACAGCTGGATTCAGTTATATTAAATACGAAAGCATTGCAAGCTCCTTACATGCAAAGGTTCTCTGGAGTTTTCATTAAACTAAGGGGCCAGATATAGAGTATAAGAAAATGAACTATCTGGTCACAGATGTTAAAATGTTATTCTGTAAGGGAAAAAACACAATTTATTATCATTAAGAAATAAAAATTCCAAGACGATTCGACAAAAAAGGTTTGTATTATCAGTTAAAATAATTTTGAATTATTAACTAAAAAAAATTATATGCTAATTTTTAAAAAAATTCAAAATCATTTTCTTAATATACTTTTGAAATTCTCTGCGCAAGTACAATATCTCAATTTCTCGTTAATATCTTCATTTGAAACTTCTTTGAAATTTGCTTCATTGTAATATGTAGACAGCAAGGGGCCTGATGGGCCAATCGGTGAGCGCTCTGGCCTGTGGTACAACAGGCTTCCGGTTCAATCGTGGCATGCATGTTTGTGAGTGGTTCGGAATCCACGTTAAACTGTAGGTCCCAGTCTAATTAACCTAAAGTGTGCACAAAAAACCGTAGAGCGACACACCAAATCAGCACAGTAAATTAAAAGTTTTTATATATACTTTTGTGGGCCTGAATGGCCGAGTGGCTAACGCTCTGGCGCTCGGTACCACAGGTTTCGGGTTCGAGTCAGGTGGTGTCATAGATGTTCTTAGTGGTTCAGAATCCACTTTAAACCGTGGGTCCCGGTCTAATAGGATCGTAAAGCGTGGCGGAGGCATTATTACTCCGGGTCCGTGGCTTATCTTCAAGTTATACGCGCCCCCTGGGTAAAAGGCAAAGTGAGTAACATCTGTGCAGCGCTTGCCTTAAGGCATCCCAAGACAGCTGTCTAAGTGTTTGCCAGCTGCATTAGAAAATATATATACTTTTTGTATAAAGTGGATTTGAAAAATTTACCTATTTTTGTCATATTACTACATGTAATCACTTGCATTTTCGTTAAATTTTAAAATTCTTTCAAAAGGATAGTTCCTTATACATGATATTTTTCATAGCAAAAAAAATATCTTATGTAATTCAAATGAATTTATATTTGATATCAACAATTTTGCATATAAGAGCTTGGAGTTTTTGTTTAAAAAATGTTTAAATTCTCTTCGAAACCTTCTATTTCTAATTTAAAGTCGCTAAAAATTCCTCGAATTCCCGTTTTTTTATCAAATTTATTTAAAAGGATATTTTTAAAAAATTTAACTTTTTAATATAGTCATGTACCTCAGATACTTAGAAGGATTCATATCACAAGTCTTCAAAATCTTTATGGCCAATCTATTCCCAAAACTGTTAAATTTGTTTGAAAATATCCTCAAATTCTTATATCCTCAATTCGTAAGGATCAAAGCATCAATATCAAACAGCATACCATTAAATCTATCTAGCCCCAAAGTATTTGACGTAGTTTGAGAAAAAAAAAAATGAAAGAAATAAGAAATTCATTGATTGTGTTTGATATTTTCGATTCAAAAGCATTTTTAATATGACTTAAAAATAGGTGAGTAGGCGACTGACATCATAGATGACTTAAAATAGATAGGCTGTTGAACACGAAATTCATTGTTCTGCAGTGGATTCAAGCCATTGCGGGATATATAGCAAGCTGATATGTTGGCCAAGAATGGATCACGAAGGATGCAACTTGATCCTCCTTTGCGTCATATAAGACGATATATGTCTTTCTCTATATCCAATCGTTTCAACCTATATGGAGAAGGCGGAATTCCCTATTGAATAAGTCAGCAAGTATTCTCAGTACCTTGCCTAGAGCGGTCATAGCCGTGGCCTGCTTTAGACTTTTCATGACTACATGGCTACTTACAGAGTCACCTATTTAGAATAGGACAGGCTGCTACAGATATCTGCCTACTTTTTGCGACTATGGCGTGCCATGACGGGAGAGCACCTCATCATATGCCCTACTGTTCATAACTGTATCCTTCTTTGTGTTATTCGCAATGCCTGTAGTGACTGTTTTCGTCGTTCTTTACTGAGTTGTGCTGCTCGTCGACTAACGGCCAAGAGGTCGGAGACGGGCATAGGATAAAACAAATAATATAAAAAAAAAATTTTAAAAGTCAATTCCTACTTTTTTTTTCTTTTATATTGCAGAAAGTCCATTATAAATAATTTTCCATCTATTGGTAGATATATGCAACTTAAATCTTAAAAAAAAATAATAATAAATTAATCAAATTTAACATCAAGTGTCCTCCACTACAAGTTAAAAAAATGTATTTGAACTGGAGTGGATGAATAAAAAAAAGTATTTTATGAACGATTGAAAATTTCAACAAGATATATATAGGGAAAGTGGGAGCTAATAGAAGGAATTGAAAAAGTATGACTTAAACAGCTACAGTGTGATTAGAGTATTAAAATCAGCCAAAACTGAAAGATAGTGAAAAATGTAAAAATTGAATATGGCTACCTTTTTTTTTTTTTTTTTTTTTTAAATAACTTAAGTTCCATTTTAGCATTTTTAATTGCATTTAAGTCTTGTAAATCACAAGATACAAAACGAGATATAGAGCAAAATAAAATATGTTCAATAAACAATTCAATTTTCAAGAAAATATCTTCCGTACCAAATCAAACAAATGTCATAACAACAAATCAAAGAATTTTCACTTTATATAAAGGCAATTCGTTACAAGTGAAAATTGCTTACTTCAAATTAAATTGGAAAAACTAATTGATATATTTTTCATTAAAACGGATGCAAATGTAATTTATTAAACAATATTATAGTCAATAGACAATTTCATTTTTATAGTAATATCAATGTATATTTACGAAACACTTCGCTGAATAGTAAATTAAATGTCTCACTAGAATTAGCTAATTGGTTATTGAGACATAATCAATTTCTAAAAGTATCAGTAGAGAGCTACCATTTATTACCGAACTATTCGTTTATTTTCCAATAATTCGTAGAGAATCGTAAAAATATATAAAGTTTAGATCCAAATATTTCTAAGTATTGCAACACGTTTTAACATCATTGTTAACGTCTAAAAATTATTCTCAATACGTATTTAAGGCTCATGTTCATGCTGAATTAACATATCAATTAAATATCTTTAAAAATTTAAATATAGGAAAGTCTTAAAATTTCATTTTAGAGTACAAAAAATTTATTGGAAGGTAAAGCATTATTCATGACAAATTTCAGATAAAATAATGCATCGCTATTAAAATACGTAGTAAAATTGACGTGGAAATATCTATTAATATGGAACTGGAATACTAAATTTCATAATATACTCTGCCATTTCGGTAAATAACAAATTAGATAAAATTAAATTCTAATGGATGCCGTCTTATCTGTAAGTTGTGAACTTTTGAGTCGTATATACTACTATGTCCAAAAGTAAGACCAGTTTTCATTTTAAATTTCCTGGGCATATGGTATTTAAAATTTCTCTTTTTTTAGATTGTTGGCACTATCCTCAACATCTGTGTGAAGTTTCACATCAAAATATTCATCAGCGTTTGATTTTGGGAGATGGTAAAACCGATTCCGGCGATTTTTGAAATGTCTAAATTAATTGAGTAAAGAACTTGCATTCAATTTTGTTTGCGGAAATGTATAGAATGTTGCACAAGGCATTCGGTGAGCATTCCTATATTGGAGAGAGATGTTTACAAGTGGTATTAACAGTTCAAAGAAAGCAAGTTGAAGACGTAGAGTCCTCTGGCGACCATCAACCTCAATCGACGAAGCTCACGCCCAAAAAATTAAAGATTTGGTTCTTGCAAACCGTCGATTTACAATTAGAAACCTTTCTAGTTATGTTCGAATTTCAAAATTCCTTTAAAATATGTTTTGGGCCTCAAACGCGTCAAATCTTTATTGGTATCGAAAACACTGAATGGGCCAGCTCACACTGCATTGATTCTTCGTGACTTTTTCGCCAAAAATGAAACCCATATCGTTCCACAGCCATCGTATTCACCTGATTTAGCCCCGTGCTACTTCGCTACTTCTAGCTATTCCCTAAACTCAAAAGACCACTCCGGGGACACCGTTTTGAGTAGATTGAAGATACCGGCGATTTTTGAAATATATCAGTTTTAGCATTTCACAAAACCAAGCGTAACTCAAGCACTAATGAATATTTTGACGTCAAATTTCACACAGATGTCAAGGACAGTGCCAACATCCTAAAATAGAAAATTCCATATGGCCCGGAAATTTAAATTGAAAACTAGTCTTACTTTTTGGACACAGTAGAAGCATTTCAATAAAGTTTGTTATTCACAAAGAAATTGGATATCCATTAAAATCATTCATTTATTAAACAAAGCAAAACAATAATTTGCGCATACATAATCGCTACAGAGAACAAATATTTAAACAGAAATGCTTACGAAACAAGTATTTAAAGTTAATGCATTTATTCACAATAAATGTTTCTGGTTTAACATTTTCAAAAATTGCCATTTAATCGTCTTTGAATAATAAATCCTGTTTTCTTAATAGTTCGTAAAAAGGAACAGATATAGATACTTTTTAAATGGTAAAATATATAGAATTCCAGATCAAAAATAAAAAATTGAGTTCAATTATAAAACCACTTTAATGATTTTCTTGTGAATTTCATATGTCTCTTCGTTAGATTTATGAACTCACAGTTTTTACAGAGTACTAATTAGATAGCAAGAGAAATAAATTTCTGGTTTTTAATTAGATTGCCCAAGTCTCTTCTTACCAGTATCCGTGCATAGATATTCTTGAAGTTTGAATGGTGCTTAGCTATACATGTCCAATACCCAGATAAGTTGTCAAAGGATTTCTTCAATAGAGAAAGTACTTTTTCATTTAACTTTCCATTTCTCCTAGTCTGGTTATATGCAAAAATAGGAATAGATTTTACATTTTTTATTTCTTCGACTGAATTGAAGAGAAGATTCAGTTTCTTATAATCAGTATCCAACATTACCAGAACCTTCTGCAACAATTTTAAAGCATGGTAGCAAGCTTGCTTGACATTTTCAAAGTCGAGTTTGTTGACTTCGGACAGATTCATCAACGATAGTTTGGCACTTGCAGTTTGATAAAAAGTTATACGTACTTCCACGTTTCTTCGAATATTATAAAATATTTCACGAGCATATTTCAGAAAATTTCTCTCGCTTTCATCCAACGCTACCTTTAAACTGAACAGAAAAGCATCAAGCTCTTCGGTAAATTCTATGGGGTCTTCAAAAACGAATCGGGAGTGATCAGGTAAATTTAACTTTCTCTCAAGTTTATCTGCATATCGACTCAATTTTTTACCTATTAGCATTTGAAATTGTCTTTGAATATCTTGAAGGGCCAAATAGATGTTTTCTTCATCGCAAGAGCTTCCGGAACTTTTTTCCGAGCCAGATTCGGACATTTCTAATCCAGATCCAGACGTTTCTAATCCAGATCCAGACGTTTCTAATCCAGATTTTCTAATCCAGATTCGGACGTTTCTAATCCAGATTCGGACGTTTCTAATCCAGATTCGGACGTTTCTAATCCAGATTCGGACGTTTCTAATCCAGATTCGTCAATCAACGCTTTCTCTGCATTGTTGCTCACGTCTTCTTTGAGGCCACTTGAAAAGATTCCGATTTTAGAATCGCTTTCGGCAACTTCAGTGACTTCAACTTTTTCAGGGACTACTTCAGTTTCTTGGTCACCAGTAGAAGATTTAAAAGAATTCAAAAACTTATTTACGAAATACATTGTTTTGAAAAGATACTACCTCAGAAGTCTGTTAACTAACGGAGACGTTGAATGCTAGAGTGAAAAGTACACGGAGAGCAGTGGATTTTATAGCTTATAGCTGTTTATCACTATTGTTGCCAGATTGAAATTATCATAGGATGGAATAAAGTTTTGTTGTTGTTACTTATCCCACTTGGTAGATATCTAATCTAGACCAGCCCACGAACCCATATGGACTCATGGTTGAAAGGGAAGGAAGCAGCTTCTGTTGTGAAGGAGCACCCCAAGGTAGAAGTCTGAATTTTGCTCCGTGATGCTCTACAGTCGTATGAGACCGGAACCTACGGCTTGAAGTGGATTCGAACCACTACAAACATTCATGGCACCGCCGGGACTCGAACCCGAAACCTGTGGTACCGAGCGCCAGAGCGCTAGCCACTCGACCATTCAGGCCCGAATAAAGTTTTATGATTGGTAAAGTGAATTCAGATTTGGTTTGTCGATCTACGGTCATTTTGTGCACACTTTAGGCTAATTAGACAGGAACCTAGAGTTTAACGTGGATTCCAAACCCCTCGCAAACATCGATGCCACCGCCAGCATTCGAACCTGAAGCCAAAGGCCAGGGTGTACCAAAGGCCACATCTTGACCTGGTACCAAAGGCCAGAGTGCTAGGCAATTGGCCCTCAATCCCGCAAATGGAATTGAGAAGAGTTGAATATATACTCAAACCTGATTTTATGTTGAGAACTTGACGCCTGAATGGCTTGCGCTCATTGGCTATTGACATAATGCTTGATACTTCGGACCCTAATCCTATAGAAGCACTCTATTACATCAAATTTCTAACTTTTTCGGATATAAAAAAAAAAATTAATATAGCCAAAAAAGTACCATATAAGTTAACAAAAACCACATCTTGCCCTAATTTTAAATTTCTTCAATACAGGACCTGCTCCTTGATGGCCAATTGGCTAGCGCTAAATTGGCTAAATTAGTTAAAAGTATTTTTATTTATGTAGATCGTAAATTTAAAAATAAGACTGCTTGCTTGTTCAAATTAATGATAAAAATGATTTGTTTAATATATTGATTTCTTAATGGCGAGAAAGTTTGGTTTGGTTTGGTTTGTTTGTCGCTCTACGGTCATCTTGTGCATACTTTGGGCTAAACACAGTTTAAAGTGGATTCGGACCTACAGTTTAAAGGGGATTCGAACCACTACAAACATCCATGACACCGCCGGGACTCTATGGAGAGAAAGACATAACGTTCATTTCATTGAAAATGATGCAGATATTTAAACGAGTGAGCTATAATTATAGAGTAGTAATATAATGGTGCCTGATCGCAGAGTGACTGGCGCTCGTGGCACAGGTTTCTGGTACGAGTCTTGGCGGTGCCATGAATGCTTGTAGTGACTCCGGAATCCACTTTAAACCGTAGGTCCCGGTCTAATAGAAACGTAGAGGGTTGAGGGGATAGTATTACTCGCATTCGTAGCATATCTTCAAGCTACACATGCCCTCTGGATAGTGCTAAATGAGTAACGTCGGTGCAGCCCTTGTTTATGGCATAAAGAAAACTGTCTAAGCATTTGCCAACTGCATTAGAAAAAAAAACCATTTAAAAAACTGCATTTAAAAAAAAAATTAGAAAAAGTTTTAAATGCCCATTTTGGAATTTTTTTTTTTTTTTAATGCAGTTGGCAAATACTTAGACAGTTATCTTTTTATGCCATAAGCAAACGCTGCACCGACGTTACTCATTTAGTACTACCCAGGGTGCTTGTAGCTTGAAGATAACCTATGGATGCGGGTAACAATGCCCCATGCCCCCTAACGCTCTACGATCCTGTTAGATTATATAAGTGGATTCGAACCACTACAAACATCCATGGCACCACCGGGACCCGGACCCGAAATCTGTGACATTTCAGAATCTATATAAGCAAATAAAACATTTTAAAATGTTCCGGTGTGTAAGTTCAGTTTTTCCTTGAGTGTAAAACCAATTTCTAGCTACATCGTGAGGTTTTGATTTGCATATTTTCTCTGAGGGCTTTTATCATGCAGTACCTATTTATCGTATAAATTTTTTTTTTTTTTTAATGTGTTACAAACAATATATTGTTACAACAGTATATAAACAATACTCAAACCTGATTTTATGTCTTGGGCTTGATGCCCGAGTGTCTAGTTCTCATGAAGCAACTACATGATTTATAGCTACTCATGTAGTTTCAGGATATTCTTTTATGCTATCCATATCCTCCACAAAAACAGGTTTGAGTGCATATTTAACTAACCTCTTAAATATTGAAGGAGGGAAATGTTATGTAATATGAGCAAAGACAGAACTACAATGGATTTAAAACAGAAGAAAAATTCAAGAAAAGATTAATTTTTTTTTTTTAAATCTACAATTTTCAAATGATGGTGAGTACAAAAGGATTATTATGGTAGAACAGATTAGTGAGGTGGGGTAATTCCTTAGGATTGGTACGAATGATTTTATCAGAAAGTAAGGTACGAATCCTTTTCATAAAAAAAAGGTTCATAACTGTTATTGCAAATAGCAGAAATTACTAGATTCAACTAATAGTATAGAATAGTAAACTGTTTCCTGTACAAACTAATCTCCAGTTAGGTTTTGTCGCTCTACGGTCATTTTTTGCACATTTTAGGCTAATTAGACCGGGACCTATAGTTTAACATGGATTTCGAACCATTCACAAACATCCATGCCACCTACAGGATTCGAACCTGAAGCCTGTGGTACCAAAGATCAGAGTGCTAGCCAATTGGTCATCAAGCCGCTCTCTAGCTAGGAGTTTTATTCGAAAGGGACAAATACAAGTATTCGATTGCACTGGACTAAAAAGTGATTATTTATATATATATATATTACATTACTATGATGCCTAGAGCTGCCTAGTAGAGAGCATTGGATTTCCGAGTTTTATTATAAGGTCTTGCTTTGAAACTCGACAAATGATGTAGAAAGAAGCGATGAAAAATACGGCGTACAGTCATTTTGGAAATTAAATCCAAATTGTAGTGTGTTAATGATGGGTGTAGTTTAACAGTGCTCATTTGTAGTGCACCCTGCGTAACGCTGAACATGTTTTAAATATGATATCTATTGTCAAATGATTCAGAGCAATGTGACTTGTTTTTGAGAACAACAAAATTTATAAAATATAATTTAATTTGCATTTAAATTTTACGCTTAATATTCAACGAAGTTTATAAGATTTTTTCCATATGTAAAAGCAAGAAAGTTTTTTTGTATGTTTTGCCTATTTAAATCCAAACAAAGCAAATCTGTTGACATGAACCTTTCCTGACACAATTCATGTCGAAATTTAAAAAGCTCAAAAAGACATTTCGTAACCGTGCTTTCTGATATGCACTGGCAAGAGCGCCCCCTGTGGCATTCAAAAGAAATGATCAGTCGGCCTCGAGACTCTCAACCGAGAAGAAGTGCTTCGCAGCCTGCGCACTCGCTGAAAAACGTTTTGTTTGTAGTCTATCATTCAGAGAGGAAATATATTTAGGGCATCCCTGTGCATTAGTTGTTCTATAGTCTCTGACCCGGAGAGGAAGTATCGCATTCCAAATCACTAACAAGCGGCCTGATGGCCAAGTGGCTAGCGCTCTGGCCTTTGGTATCCCAGGCTTCAGGTTCGAATCCTGGCATGGATGTTTGTGAGTTGTTCGGAATCCCCTTTTAACTCTAGGTCCCGGTCTGTTTAGCCCAAAGTGTGCAAAAAGATGACCGTAGAGTGACAACCAAACCAAATCACAAACAAAGATCCATCCTTGCGGTGGCATGGATGTTTGTTAAGGATTCGGAATCCACGTTAAATTATAGGTCCCGGTCTAATTAGTCCAAAGTGTGCAAAAATGACCGTAGAGTGACAAACCAATTCAACCAAAGGGCATATGGCAAAAAATTCCTATCCTTCACCAGTACTATTCGTCCCCCTTTTTCTGTTTAAAAGAGTTTGCTTTTGTATTGGGAATGATAAAAGCACTTATAATTTGGATTTGAGAATGTCTGCCGCGAACAATATTCATGATACTACCCCCAGATTGGAGACCATGAACCAACTTCACATGTTTCATGTTCGCAAATTATACTCAACATAAATCTAGTGAAACGTTGTGTTGTAGATAAGGACGCAAGGTATGAAAAAGCGAAAAATTTTGAAGAAATGGCAAACATTTCATTAAAACAAAATTTATTTCATTACTAATTCACATAAATTTTATTAAAAACGAAATGTGCAAGTTTTACTTCTCATTTTTTTCCCCCACAAAAGACATGCGTTAATAAAAACTTTCGAACACATTAAAAGCATCATTGCATTAATTCACAATTCTTTAAATAGGTATTTAGAGTTTAAAATAATTTTCGCGACGTTCTAAAAGTGAGTACACCTATAAATAGATGCTTGGAACATTTAAATTGAGTAATTTAGAAGAGCACATAAAAGTCGACATCAGGAAATAAAGAAGAACAGCTTGCAATTGTTGAATTTCGAACAAGCAAGACAACATTTATAAAAAAAATAGCATCAATTTCATACTGTCCTTAAATGTGCAAGTTAATCCAGTTTAGAATAACTTCGCAACTTTACCTACTGAAATCTTTCAAAATCGAATTCAATAGTTTCCACCGATCAGTTTCTACCTTAGAAAGTACAACTTCGACGTTTTCATCCATTTCACCCAGACAATAATAGAGTTTTTCATACCATACGTTAGTTACCGCAGGACGTCCGTTAGCTTTTTCTCCCTAGCGCGCATGCTCATAGGAAACTGCGCATGCGTATCTGTAATAATGATTCCTATGAGCATGCGCTAGGGAGAAAAAGCTAACGGACGTCCTGCGGTAACTAACGTACGGTATGCAAAAACTCTAATATCTTTTTAGTTATCCTGAGGAATACATCTGCAAGACATTTTTATCTTTTTATTAAAATTTATACTTCCCTCTTTATTCTCGGAAATAAAATCAGGAAGAGAATCCATATTTTTGTTGCCTCCGATGGTGTCAACATCATTCCAGAATGTTTCAAAATATTCATCCGAAATGGCTTTGAGTTTCTGTATCGTTCTTATGCGTCTAATCATAACAAGCAATATAAGAACTAATTTGGTCTCTGGAATACTGGATCGTGACAACCATTCCAATACGGCCTGATAAAAAGCTAGACCATCTGAAAAGCGAGATCGGTAAACAACAAAATTTCGAAGACTTGTTTTACACATTCTTTCACACTCCCATGTACCATTTCTTCTAGTTCATTTGAAGAACACGACATCATTAAACCGGAAGTCATCGTCGTCATAGAAGTCCGATGCTTTAGGAATAGACTTGATGTCATATTCTCCTTCATTAGAAATTATTTCTAAAGAAGAAAGTCGACTTGTTTTAGGATTAGTAACTGATTTTAAACTAGGTTGATATTGATCACCCCTGCTAGCACCTAAGCTTCCTGTGATATTGATCTCGATTGACAAAGAGGTTTTTTTACTGCACAGTTGTAAACTTTTCACCGGTTGAAGTTCAAAAGAGCTCGAGCAGCTGCCATGTCTTCAGCTAAACCAGAACTTGAATCAAGTTCAATCAAAAGATTTAGATCTGCACCATCAGTAGCCATGTTTTTTTTCGTCAATATAGCTCAAAAAGTCGAACAACCTGGATATCCACTCTTGGAATACAGTCGACAAGAAAATATAGAAGGTTTAAGTATCAAATTTTCAATAAAAGCATTTAAGTAGGAAAGCACAAAAAATCAGTCATTTAATTAGTTTGGCGTCGAAAATTATTTTCCAAAGCTAATGTTACCAATCGAGTTGTTGGAAAATTTCAAATGTGTGCTCGACAATTTGTCATTCAAATCGGATGGCAAATTTAACCACTCTTTACATCAGGCTAATCTATGTGCAGTCTAAAACCGTTGTTTAGCGCAGCGTAGCCAAATTTGGCACTTATGTCATTAACCCCACAACCATGTGTGAGTCTATACACAGGATGTTAAGTCAAGGAAATATGCAGCATGTTTTAGTGTGTAAATAAAACTTTTCAAATAAAAACTGCTTTACATAGAGCATCGTGTAAAAATCCTGTTTTTTCTCCAGTGAGAACTTAAGAAACCATTTAGCACAAACACTTTTCATGCCGTAACTAGGGACTGCAATATCGGACCAAAGTTCAATACCGGTATTCGGTATTTTTTAGACCTTTAATACCGTGATACCGGTTTTAATACCGTAATTAGAAATTTTAGAAAAAGAAAGAAAACACAGCTGGTTTTTTTTTTGTTTTATTTTGCCAGTTTTATTACAAAGAACATTTTTTAAATTATAAAAATATATAATGAATCACAAAAAAGTAAAGGAACATCTTATTTATTTAAATCACAAAAGTGTAAATAATACCACTATTCAGTCTGTGGTACTATTGTATAAAACTTTTTGAAATGCGATCTTTAAAAACATAATGCCCATCAATTGTGCTATCATTAAGCCTGGAACGTAATTTTGTGCAAAGATTACCAGCTGTCGAAAACGCTCTTTCAGCATCTACGCTAATGGGTGGTACTGTTAGCAATGCGCGATATACTTTTTCCAAGTATTTACCTCTAAATCATCTTTAAATAAATCTAACTTTCGTCTGTTGTTTCGGATATAGCTGATTTCTGTATTGTAGTTTGGTTTGTTGAATTTTTAGTTATCGCCATTCTAATCTTTGTTCAAGAGACAATTCCTTTTCACTATCGACATTAGTGTCATCATAATCTTCGATAACTGCACCGAATTCTTCTGGATGTGGATAGGTTTGTGGAGAATAGAATAAAGAATTCGTTATAAAATAAATATTTCACAAATAAGAATTCTTTAATTCTTTTTCACAGATAAGAATTCTAAATTTCTAGTAAATACCGAAAAAACGGTATTTAAACTTGTGAATACCGGTATTACGAAATTGTACAAATGGCTCAAAATACCGGTATTCCGGTATACCGGTATTGCAATCCTAGCCGTAACCCTCCAGCAAAATATTTCTCATCATGTCTTCGTTATTATTAGATTCACATATCCTTTGGTACACTCAGTACAGCAATACGTAG
>BPLR01011090.1:0-86014 GCA_021605095.1 Caerostris extrusa | reverse complement strand
ACTTGAAAAATTAATTATATTATTTCGAACATTATTGTTGATTTTAGTATAAAAATAGAAAGAAATCTAGAATTTTGTTAAAAATTAAATAAATGAAAAAATAAGTAATTAATGGTGAGAATTAATAATATTAGTTAAAATTAGGATTTGTATCTCTAAAAGAAATAATATCATATATAATTATAATAAATATGATAATAAATATGGTAATATACTGATAATGTGTATGATAATATGATGATAAATATGAAACTATAATATCAAATACAATTATAATAAATATAACAAAATTAATTAAAATATTCAAAGTCATGAATTTTAAAACTTTTATTATTATGTGATATTTTGCCGCATTAGTTCATTTATTAATAGTTTACAAAAAATTAAAGAAGGGTTTTGTAATTATATTTTGATTAATTAAGAAATATGTAATTAAATGTGATATGAATTATGATTTTGAAAAACACATAAACTAAAATAATAATAATAAATAATAAAGACTGTTTTTAAAGTGATATAAGCATAATTATTAAGGTGTTTAGTTTTTTAGATTCTCTTTGTTTTTAAATCTAAAAATGAATATTTTATAAAGATATTGAATACCATGGATGACTTTCTTATAGGTATGTTAGGAGTTAAGGGACATCGTTGGGTGATCATATGGCTTATTTTAAAGACTAGATTGCTGAATGATTGAATTGGTTGAATGATCGAGACACGTTTCTGATATTACCTCCAGAAATCAAACTTCAAGTTATTTTTATGATTTTATTTTTTATTGAATGATAGATCTCAAAGAAACAAAAATCTGAAATCGCAATGTAAGTTTAGTGCCATCAACAAGTTCAAAACGTCTTCTTCGAACGAATTTCTTTGACACAAACAGGTGCAAACAGCATGATCGAGAACTTCAAGTTTCTGGCAACAGGCCTTTCCTATTGATGTGCAGAGCATCTTTTATCCCAGATGCCAATACCCGGTCTCTTGAGCCAGCCAGGACTTCTCCTCTAAGCGATGAAAGCGTGCTTATATCTCTTCACTACTCTTTGTGCTTCTTTATATCTATTTTGATTTGTAACGAAAAAAAAAAAACGAGGAAACTTTACAAAGAAGAGTTTCGAAACATACATTATATACCAAGCTCAAAAATATTTTTGGTAAATATCTGATTTTTTTCTTCTAAGAGGCATATTAAGGAATATTATTTTGACGTTTATAGGATACGAGATAACTAATTTTATTTTAGATTATAAATGCATACGAAGTATTTGAAAATGTTTTAAGTTTTACATAATTTATAATACAGAGGTAAAATATGAAGTAAAAATTATAAAAGGAAGAAAAAATAATTTCTTCTAACTAAAATAAATTATTAACCAATAAATACTTTTTCACAATACAGCAGGAAAAATACCTTAATTTCATTATTATTATTACTATTTAGTAATAAACAACTGCAAAAACTCATACTTCATAACTTTCTTAAGTCACCATAATATAGAGCATTGTAGCTCATATTTTGGAATCATATGCTTCACTTCACAAATGTCGATCTCTTTAAGTATCCTTTTAAGTTTTTATCGATCTCTTTTAAGTTTTAAGTTTATCGATCTCTTTAAGTTGTCAGAATTGCCAAAAAGATTAAAAAAATTTAAAAAAATCAAATATAATGTATATTAATTCCTCGATTCTTCCATATAGCTTTCCTTTCTGAGCTTCTGTATAGAATAACTCTTCTATTTCACAAATAATTTCTCCCTGTTATGTGATTACATTCTAAACACGGTTGAATTTAGACTTATTCTAGCGATCAGAAATAACGTAATGTAACCATGCTTCCCCTTACGAACTATGCTTTCGTCCAATGCACTGGCAAACGCGCTCCATGTGGCGTTCAGGAAATGGTCAGTTGGCCTCGAGACTCTCACCCGAGGAAGAAGTACAGTGACATAGCTCGGCAAGGAACGTTTGTTACAATCTCCTCCATCACGAGCGGAAATATATGTAACTCAAAAAAATTCGGTGAAAAAACTTTCCTACAGATTCTCACCCGGAGAGAAAGTATATTAGGGGCATCACGCGCGTTACTGTGTAACGGATTTTTGGCTTAGAAGTGGAATCCATCCACGGAAATCTGTGTTATACTTCTTTAAATGTGTTGAATATTATAGGTGCATGGTGTTTGGGCGTGTGTAGTAAATTTTTATGTTCTTCAACCTGTGCATCAAGTGTTTCAATTCAATCACACCCAATTATGATCCAGTTGCACAACTTGCCCATTACTGTAATTTTAATACCGGAATTTACGCATTACTTTTTAAACACTCATTTTAACATTAAAAAAATTCAATGTTTTTGATTTCTTTAAATAAAAAAATTTGACTTTGGTCTTTGTGTAGTGCTTTATTTTCTTTTGATAAATGTGAATTTTTATCATTGTATTCATGTTTGCATAAATTTATAAACACAGAAAGAGAGAATAAAGGTATTTTTACAATTTATTTATAGCTTTAAATTACTTTGTTTCGAAACAAATTGTTTAAAGATTTTTATAGCTTATATGCATTTGTTAAATTAATTTAAAAACACGTTCTTTTTTGAGTTGGCTCGATTTTTCGATTTTTACTTTTGAAAAAAACTGTTTTGCATTCAGTTATAATCCCAAAAACATTTTTCTTTATTTATGCAATATGTGTTATGAAGGCAACATAATGGTTTCTTTTTTTCTGCAATGGAAAAAATATTCACAGAAAACACCTGAAGGTCTTTTTTTTTTTTCTTGGATCAATAATTGAAAAAAATTTTTCAGGAACATTTTTGAATACAAGAAGAAAAAAAAATTTTTTCTCGCAAAAATATACTTCAATAAAAGTTGAAATATTGAAAACGAGGTTTCTAAAATTTCATTCCGAAACGTTGCAGTTGTCACCCATTTGTTTATTTTTTGAAAGTATTTCGTTTCGAATGTTGGATAAATTTATTTTCTTATTTCATAAAATTTAAAAGTAAACAGAAAATGCTTGAAACGATGAAAAAATGTTGTTTTTATAAGAAGAAAAATTCAGATAAGCTGTTTTTTTTTTTATTAAGTTAATTTTAAATTGTTTATTCTTGAAGTGTATTTTAAAGAGTTAAAATATATATCGTACAGCATTGATGTAGTAGATAGGGATGTTCAAATAAATTTCAAAAATAGCTATTTATAGAATATTTTAATTGATATTATTTAATTTAAAAGAAACTTATTACAATTTAGAACTGATCATATAGCAATCATAATTTAATTTTCTGACAAACATCTTATTATGTGATAAAAACTAATTTAAATACTGATTAAATTAATTGATTTTATAAAAATTTCGTTTGAATATGTTTTCAATAACATTTTCTGTAAACAAATACTAATATAAATTTACACTGGGCTTTGCATATTTTAAGGCTTTCCATAAGAAAGAATTTACACATTTAATAAAGGAGCTTTACATAAGTAAGATTTTATATATTAAATAAGGCTTTGCACAAGTAAGATTTACATATAAATAAGACTTTACATAAGTAAGGCTTTAAAGATTAAAAAGACTTTACATAATTAAGGCTTTACAGATCAATAAGACTTTTCATTTTAATAAGGATTTGCAGATTAATAAGACTTTACATTTTAATAAGGCTTTACATAAGTAAGATTTTTTATATATTAACAAAAGGCTTTACATAAGTAAAACTTTTTACATATTAATAAGGATTTACTTAAGTAAGGATTTATATATTATACAAAATCAAGTATTTACAATGCCTATGCTGTAATGTAAAATGCTTATAAATTATATATATTTTTTAAAAGCTGCTGTAATTGAAATAAATTTCAACAGTTTGAAAAGCTGTAAATTTTTAAACTGTTTAAAATAGAATCTGTAGCAAATGTTGAAATTAGTTTGCACATATTTTATATGTAGAAAAGAATGAAGTATTTTAATTAAATGTAAACAGACTCATTAATAACTTGTTATTATTTTTTTGAACAATTTTAAAAACTATCCTCCTTATTCAATGTAAGGAAGATTTTCGAAATTTTATAGTATTATAATACTACAGTGTAGCACTTTCATCTGTTTTGAAACATTAAAGCATTTCTTTCAATTAATTATAAAGTTCTTTTAATAATAATAATTATCAAGAATTTTATGAAAATGCAAAATTGAAATAAATCCATACGAAAATTAATAATGTTTCAAGAGTTAATTCATTAAAATAGGATGCATTAAAATTTCAGTCTTAAAAGAAGCTCTTCCTTTTTTTATTTTAACCATTTAGAATTGTTTTGTACTGTTATAAGAGTTTAGCGTCATTTTTGTTCTAAAAACTTTAGGGAACGTATTAATTTATTATCAAAGAAGTTAAAAGAAGTATTCCTTTCTCTTAATTGAGATTAACCCTTCTAAATTAATATTCATTAGAAAAAACCCATGCACGTGAATGTAGTTATGTATGGAATTTAAGAATTTAATAAAAAGTGTACAAGCAGTCTGTACTTTTTAGAATTCTCTCTGGGAGTATAAATAACCCAAAATAAATGAGAATAAAGAGCAGAACACTTTTATGGCTCCTTTATCGATAAAATATGAAATGAAACGCATTTCATGAATTAAAAAGTTGATTAGAATAACAAACTATAAAGAACATACTATTTTTAGTGCTTTCTAATATCATGGGCCACCGAAATATATAATTATTTTAGCAGTAAATATTCATTATCCTACTACCGTATTTAATATTTTCTCAATCTAAAGCTTCCATGCATATTATTATTATTATTATTGCTACAGCATATTTTTATTTCAATTTCTAATTGGACAAAGAGTATTAAAATTTCTGTTATGGTTTACTGACTTAATGATAATTAAATACGCTTTTCATTTAAAGATACAGATCAGTGGTTTTCAAAATGTTCGCCCTGAGGTATTCCAGAGAAGCATATATATATTATTAAACATAATTACTCTTTCATTTCTCGATTTCACTATTAAGACATCTTTTATTAAAAAAAACTAACCTTTCTGGTTGCTTCTTTTCCTTATTCGTATAAAAAGTTGCCAAACAGAAATGATGTTCAAATTACTATGAGCAGTAACTTCCAGTGTTTGCAATTAGTAGCACTTAGGGGCTATGTGATTTTCAAGATTAAAAAATTATTTTAATTGCAACCCCTGAGACTCCGACGCCTGTAAATAGTAGCATATGGAATTGGCCATCTGCATATAAACGTTCAGGAGTTAGTAGTGGATGCATATTCCTCAGAAAAATTTATATAGTATGCCTACCGTTATTAGTGGCTTTTTAAATGTGCTCAGACTTTAAAAAGTATGAAAACCACTCGACATAGATATTAAATATGCTAAATTGAGAATTAAATATTTTACACATAATTAAAATTTGTTATAAAGAACGAAACTGTTGGGTTTAAAAGAACTGATCTGTAAAAATAAAATTAATATTTCCAAAAACAAAAATTTAGTTACATATTTTCTTTTTGCTGTAACAAAGCATTAAGGATAAAAAAATAATCTTCGATTAAATATATAAATAATCTTTTTATCCAAGAAAGGTATTTATAAAATTTTGCAACAAACCCTCGACACAATGTAAACAAACACATGAAAGAGTAATGAAAGCTGTAACAGTGAAATTATTTAAATTAAAAATAATAAACTGAAAAAAGTTCTGAAGATTTAATAAAAAATGAAAATTTGTATGTAATTAATGTCTTTCATAATAAAAGAATGTAACAAAAACTCTTTATATTTGTTTTAGAAAAAAATATTACATAATGCATTTATGAGAAATGAATTGAGGTTTATAACAGTCAATGCGCCATCACTTTTTAAAATTAAAATAAACAAGCAATGCTATTCTTTAGTGATGCTTGAAAATTTAACTTTGGATATTGTTTTGAGTTAATCATATTATATCCAAATTAAAATTTTATAGAGCTACTTATATTAGTAGTTAAATAAAAAGTCTTATTTCACAGTTATAATTATCAAATTTTAACTATATATATTCATATTAAGACTATATATTAATATTTAGGTCTTGGAATATTTAAGTGAGATACTAAAACTCTCTACATTTCAGCGTTATGAGCAAATAGTCAATGTGTAACTAAAGGGAACATGTTACATTCCACCACATCCCGTTACTACTATAAGGGCTAGTCACCTCTTCCCAGAAATATTAACTTGATTCGCTTTCCCTTTCTTCTTCAATGGAAGCATTTTCCATCCTATGAATTTATTGTATCCATTTTTGTGGTAGGCTATGATCTTTTGGTGAAGCTTGATTTTTCTAGTTCGAAACTCAAACACACTAACCATCCAGGTTTTTTAAACAGAAACATTACAATAATTATATCATCTGATATTTTGAAGTACAAAGGTTGAAATTGGATTGATAAAGTGTTCACTGTTAATTTGAAAATTATAAATGAATTCTGTAAGGATTATGCTGAAATAACAGTAGTGCATGCCTTTTTATTGGATGGATTGCAACAAAAATTTTATACAATTTATACAATGGTCTTTCTTTCATTATCAAAACAAAACAAAACAATTATGGAATAGATTTGGATAGAAAAGCAATACATGTTCATTTCTATATACTATATCTTAATTCTCATTATAGTTGTTTTTTATAACATTCATAAATAATTTTAAAAATGCCACTATATATTAATTCAAACCGAGAGTCCTTTAAATTTAATACAAAAATATTTGAAATATTCCATTTATTTATCCATATAAATATGTAATCTTAAGATAACTATTCTAATTCGATGACACTAAAGGTTCTTACTATGCAGTATTTCTCAAAAAAAAAAAAAGTGCTTACAAATATGTCACTGAGGACTTATCTCGAGTTAGAAACAGATGCAAGAGATAGAACTGCCAATTCAGAAATTCAAATCCTTTTGAAACTTACGTTCAGGGATTCAAAAGTGATTTGTGTTTCTTGTAATCTTTGAAAGAGCGAATGCTGAGTCTTTAAAGAGGTTGTGCAGATAACGTTATTATTAATGTTGCTGATTCTTTTGAGTATTCCAAGCAGATATATAAGCTATCTGTTATACACATAGTAAAATGTTAGATGCTTTAATATTTTCAGAGGTTTCTCAAATACCAGTTGAATTTGGGAATCAAATAAAACCTAATGATAAATACAACTTTATTCTTTAAAAATTTGAAACAAATAGATCCACATTCAAGTAAAATATTAGCTTACAGAATAAAGTTTTAAAACTAAAGGCATTTCGTAAATGCCAAAGCAAATTGTGTGTAACAGTTTCTGCATAGCTCAGGGCATTGACTAGACCCATATAACTTCATTCATTAATTAGAGTCATATCGATTAGATTGAGTATTGAACTAAACTTTGTATATTGTACTAAAGGGAACCTGAGACATTACAACCACATGTTGTTGCTACTATATGGTATAACATAGTCACCACTCGTCCAAGAAATATTTACTTTATTTTCTTCCACTAGGCAATGGAATGAATTTCCATCCTTAAATTTATTGTATCCCTTTTGGTGATTACCTTTGATCATTCAGTCCAGCTTGATTTGATCTTGTTCATAAATCCAATACAACAACCATCCATGTTTAAAAGTAATCCTTACGATACTTAGACAATCTGATATTTTGCAGTACAAAAGCTAAAATTGTATAGGTAAAGTGATGTTTGTTTATTTGGAAATTATAAGTGAACTCTGTAAGGATTAAACCATCTGAAAATTTGGTTGAACATATTGGACATATATGTTTGAACAAATTGGTACTTATACGTTTATATTTTTAACATAATATGCGTTCTATTTAAAATTTTTAAATAGAAATTAATCTTTCATTATTTTATACTTTAATAAATCCCAATATATGGTGTATCTATTTCAAAATTATATTTTATAATTATAAGGATTATTTTTATTAATTATTGAAATCGTTAAAATTATATGAAAATAATTTTTTTCTTCAAAAATTTCGGAAAAAGTAAGAAAAGTTTGACAATTATTCAAAAAAAACCGAAATAGCTTACTATTTAAAATTAAATGACAGATATCATAAAAACACAAACGATTTCATAATCAAAATTTATGTTGATGTAAATAACTTTCACTAAATCCTGAGTTATCTATAAGGCACATTAAGTAATGAAGTGAAAATTAGAAGTTTTTGTGCTACTATTTCATAATTTATTATCATATATTATCTCATTTTAAAAGTATTCTATAATATAAAAAATTTACTCATAATATACCTTCCTTCATTAACTTAAGCCTTTAATTGTATGCCATGTTCTTACACTGTGTGTAGTAAGTATTGAAAGTAACTTGAACTAAAATCAGAGTCACAAGAGGGCTTTTAGCTCTTATCGACTCCCCCTCACTTGACATTAATTAGCATTCTAATGATCACAGACTAAATGATATTTGCATTAGGTAAATACATGCATAACTCATTGACGATGCGATCTTTGGACTCTGCTTCAGATACACCTTACGTTGTTTGACAATCTCCGCTGACTTCACTAACCCTAACCTCCACAGAGGTTGGAGAGCAAAACCCTTTCTGAACTCAGAAAGAATATATGTATTTCTGGATTGGAATAAATTTTCTTCTGCATCCAGATTAGAACAAAGAAATAGAAAGAATTTCTTTGAACAAACAAACAAATAGAAATAAATAGAAAGAATTTCTAGAACAAAGAAATAGAAAGAATTTCTTTGTTCTACATCATTTTTAAGAAACTTATGCCTACTGTAGGTAATATTATGAATTCCTTTGCATAATTAAGGTCTCTAGTGGCCTGATGGATGATTCGAGGGATTTATGAGCTGAGGAACGGTATTAAATATTGCAAGTGAACCTAAATCTAAAACTATTTTTATCTACGAAAGATCTGTAGGCTTTAAAGCCCTTCCATTGAACTCTGAGAAAGTGGCAAGAGGGTGATCCTTCCATTTGTATTGTAGTTTATATCCTTAGAGGTATTTGTTCTAAATTCTAGTCGTAAAATATAGAGGCATTAAATAAATTCGCCCATGCACACTGAAAAACTGGAAATGATGTACATTGAGAAACTAATCTACAACATATTTTCTATTAAATGACATCAAGTCAAAGTGGAGACAAAAAAATCCTTTGTATAATTATAGCCTAAATAAGTGCATAATATAAAGTTAAAAAAAAAAGATATGCTATTTTTAATTAAATGAACTTTTTGTCTAATTATTTTCTTTTGAATAAATATCTGTAACTATGTTTTTAACTAGGAATATTTTTTATAAGACTGAATAATTTACTAAGTGTAAAAAGTAAATTTACTTTTATACATAGTGAATTATTGAACTATGTCAACTCGAATAATAATTTCTAATTGAACTAGAATAGTAATTTCTAATTGAACTTTAGAATAATACTAGAATAATAATTTCTAATTGAACTAGAATAAAAATTATCTCAATTTGGAAAAAATATTACAAAATTCGGGATATATTTACACTCTGCTATATAATGCCAATATTGATACAAAATATTTTATTATCAATACATTAGTAGTTAATTGATTCATTAATAGTAAATTTTCCAAAATGATATAAAATTATCTTGTTATAAGATCAAGAAATCTAATTTAAATCAATGTTGTAATTAAGCAGTTGTTAGTCCTGTAATTAATTTTAGTCAGTGTTGCATTAAATATTAATTTACTACAGTTATCGAATTAATGTTTTCCGAATTTATCACTTATTTCAACAGAATGACAGCTACGTCCCTAGTTTAAATTAAATTAGATGAAAACTTATTTATATAGATTAATATATTTGTTATACATCAGAGCATTGAATTTTGTATCATTAGTTTTTAGTACAATGAATGTGAAATAATCTGACAATAATGATGATGAGGAGGAAAATTATCCCAGTTCAAGTTTCATAGTGCTACAGAAAACAGTTATGGTAGCAGAAACTAAGCTGTTAAAGCTTTATACTTTGATAAAAGTATATTATATTATATAGGCTATTTACATAGTTAAAAAATTATATAACATAAGATAAAGATTATATATCATAAAAGACTATATAGGCTATTTACATAGTTAAAAAAAAATTATATAACATAAGATAAAGATTATATATCATAAAAGACTATATAGGCTATTTACATAGTTATATATCATGATAACCTTCCCATAATAGGATGTGCTACGCATAAAAGTACATAATAGAATATTTCATTTTAACTTTAACATAATAATGCATGTAGCGTATATAACGTATAAACGTATATAACGTTGATAAACAATATTTCACAATAATCACTGCCTTAACGTTTTTGTTTATGAACTCTCTCCATTTCTTTTTCCCACCCACAGCAATTTACAAATGAAAATACTTTTAATTATTTGTTATTGTTTTTATGAACTGTGGTAGATAAATTTCACACTTTTTGAAGTACTGTGTTGCAATCTCATGTGTGCAATCTTTGTGTGTCTCTCTCTCCGGAACTCAATTTCGACATTTTAAATCAACGAGTTATTAAAAACATGACTTATTAGTCTTTACAAAATCAACTTTTTGTTTCTCAACTGCACACACACACACACACACACCCACACACACCCACACACACACACATATATATATATATATATATATATTATCTAGATTCATCATAAATGAGGAAGTGAAAATTAAATTTTAAAATTATCAACTTTTTTTTTTTTTTTCCTAAATTTAAATTTCTATTGACAAGCTATATAACTGACTATAAATAAAAAACAAAAGCACGATACTGCTAGCAGTATGAGTATAAAAAAAAAAAAAATTTTCTAAGGTTCCATGTTTTAATTAAAATTCAGTGGTAAAAAATAAAATATAATCTCGCATACTGCATTGAAAAAATCTTTTTTATCTTCCTCCAGTAGTTGCGGCTTTACAGTATACAAATAAATTTTTGAACGACTTTTAAGATTTGAACAACGCCTTGAAGTTTCTATGATGAATAAATTCGAAGCAAGCATGGAGATTATAGAAAGAACAATGCAATATCTTTCTGTTTACACTACTTTATCTAGCACATATTTTTTTTAAATAATCGCCTACCATGAATATTTTAAATTTTTCTTCGATAAAATTTCCTTTGCAATTGTTGAGATGGGAACCATTGCCTTTCGGGCATTCTTTCTTTTAAGCTTCAGCATTCAGCATTAATTATAATTGAAAACGAAATTTCTATTTGAAGGAGATAAACAAGAAAATTTAATGGAATACATCGGATGTTCCACAAAATATAATATTTTTACGAATCCTACATTTAACTAAAAACCGAATTTTCAAAGAAAACAGAAAATACAATGCATTTTTTTAGATTTTTATTACAAATTTTATTTATAAGAAAAACAAAATTAATCACAATTTTTCCTAAGATGCAAATTATTTTTTCTATTTAGTTTCAGTAGCTATTTGTAAATATATCGCTTTCAATCAAATTAAAACATTTTATTTTATCAATATATACATATATATCAATGTATTTTATTTTATTTATAATTAAATTTTTTTCTCTAAGCTGCATGTCATTTTTTTTTTATTTAGTTTCAGTAGCTATATGTTGACTTGATTCTTTCAAATAAATTAAAATATTTTTTAATTAAAATTATACCATAAAAGTAATTATTTATTATAAGGATGTCACTTCATAAAGCCAAAAGTTCCCCTTTAAACCCTTTGAAAACCATTGATTTATATATTGAATGTAAAAATAATTCATTTTCTTTTAAAACAAACTAAATTGACTTTTATTTATTTAATATATTTAATTCAAGCCCATACATACAATTTATTTCCTTAATTCTGTGTTTCAAAAGGATCTTTTTCATTTAAGAAGGGAAATTTAATCCAGAATTTTAGCTAATTAGTATTTGATATGATTTGTGGCCAGTATAATAATATATCTTTATCCTATGTTAAAAGTATTTTTAAGTTCAAATATATAGTAGTAAATGATAATTCACTCATACTTAAAAGTCTTAATATTGAAATAAGCTTTGCGTAAATTATTTAAAATATTTATTCACGACATAAATTGTATTTCTTTATCAATCTAACATATATTTATAAATAAAGAAATGAATATTTAAAAGTTTACTTCTATACTTCTATATTTGGTCTTAAACTATTGATAAAGACCAATTTCAAAATTAATTTATTTTTATTATTTATTTGTATATTATTTCATGTTTATTAATCATATTTAGTATTTTCCTATATATTATCCTACAAATTTGAAATTTTCAAATAGACTTAATTGTCAACATAAGCGAAATAACGTTTATAATTCTCAATACTTTCTAATTGATACAGAACTGCATTAAATGAAATTTTATCTTCTTTGGCGCATTTATATTAAATTATTTCTACATTACGTAAATAAACAAGGCATATTAATATAAATTTCAGCTCATGTTTTTCTATAGTGAGTGTATTTTATCACTTTTGACATTTTAGGAAATAATCTTCAAAAGCAGTTCTAAGTAATAACGAGAACGGAATAATACCATTTATTTTGAATAGCTCTAAACAATACTTTTCAATTACTTTCATTAAAATTTGGTAGCATTCAACTATAACATGAACAAGTCGTAGTTATTTTCAGTATTTCCTCGTATTGGTTTAGGTGATGTTGTTATGTGACTCTTCTCAGTAAATATTTAAACAGTCTCTGACGCAGTTAATTAATGAACAGATGTGATTCTGCTCGTATATCTCGTAAATTATACAACTCGAGTTCTCGAAACATCTCGCGTGCTTAGATGTTTCGATTGGGTTGAACTGAAGGGACGCTAGTTCACAAGAAGAAAACATACGAACATCATCCCAGCCAGAGACACATTCAAGAGTATTGAATAATATATATCCTCAACACAATACGTTGAAGTCTTCTAATTTCCATTAAAGTTCTGAGAATTCAGTTGGAATTATTGCTTTAAATGGTCACAAATGAAATTAACAGTACTTTAACTTGATTTCTAATTAAATCTGCTTTTCTTTTAATGCACCAAAATACACAAATTGCCTAAAATTAACTAAAACGTTTTAGTAAAAATCAATTCATAGGTAAATTATAGCGATAAAGCCACATTTGTTACTAACTCATGATAATATAAACAATTTTTAATTACCATGTTGAAAAATTTAAATGAGTATTGCGATCTTTCAAAAACAAATGTAGCTACAGTTATGAATTGGAAATCAAATATTTAAAACAAACAAATAATTTTTTTTTTTTTGTATCCTGAAGATTTTGAATTGAGCTGATTTGTCTCTATAAAAGCAGATAGATATATATAACACACTATACCATTTTGCATCCACATTCCAAGCCTAGCATTTGACGATTCATTCTTTCACTCTTCTTTGAGGATAACAGAGTAAGTTCTGACAAACAGATTTAGTTTGCTTCACAGGTTTAGACATGGAAGAAATTGTAGCTTCCATTATGTAGTCATCGAGCCAAAGTGCCACAGTTTTGAAATCTTAAGTGTCGACCTGTTCAACCGAATTTAAAATTTTAAATTTTGTCTTTTTTTCAAAAGAATTTTTGTGCATAATCTAATTATTATTAGATTACAATTATAGAACATAGTTTTTTTTTAACGTGTCTCATTTTCGAGTAAATTTATGCTTGTAATTAAAATATAATAAAAGGAATTAGCTGTATAGCAAATGTGTGGCATTTTTTTTGACAAATTAATTTATAGGGATTGAATCTCGCTAAAAGGAAGCCAATTACTTTCAAGCAACCTTTTTTAATACAAGAGCATGTATACAATGACTGATAAATTAAATATAAATTACATAATAAATTAGAATAGTAAAATAACTAGTAATTCTTAAATTTAATAAAATGTAAACATCCAGCAATTGTATATATGGCATGAACTTAGAAAATTTAGAACTTATGGCACGAACAGTTATACCTTAACATTTAATTTTAACACTGATTCTCAGAATATTGAAAAACTAGAATATATATATATATATTTATAAAAAGAGTCTGGAATCGGATTTTTATAGCGACTCTTTACTCTGATTCCTTCAACAATGCTCAATTCCAGACTCTTTGCTCCCAATTCTGACTCCGACTCCGCACCTTTGATCCTTAGTAATGTTTTACGTTTGTTTTCCTGCTTCACACCAAATGGTCTATTTCCTATTGATCAAATCCTAGTAATGTTTCATGTTTTATTTTTCTGTTTCACACTAAATGGTCTAATTTTTTTAACTCTGTAATAATAAAAAAAAACAACAGTTTATTTTTCTCTGCAGACCTCAGTCAGTGCTTAGACCTATTGACAGTCAGGCTGTTTCCTGTAAGAACAGAAAAGTTTAGAATTTTCTCTGGGAGGGTGGGGGGATTTCCCTGAAGAACAGAGGACTGATGCGACCCGCTTTAGGTTCAGAACAGTGTTCTCGCCTATGTCTCGTTCAGGCAGTTAAATGGGTTAAGTAGCATAATTTTTGCGATCTTGTTTCCCCAATTATCTATCCCAGACAAAACGTCTCAGACAGTCTTATTCTCCTTTTTTGTAAGTTTTTAATTTAGTTCTCGAAAACTTAAAGAATTTAGATAATTCACAATGGCTAATAATTTTTCGCCGGATTTGACATAAATTGTATGGCATGTTTTGTCCCCTCTATTTTTGTAAGAGAGACGCGCACATAAAGCATTTCCATATTTCAATAGTATTGAATGATTTATATATATTTAGTGATCCAAAAACTAATGCATAAAAAAAGGATAAAAATATAACTTTAGCTTTATTATTTATTACAATAATTACTACAATAGCATGTAAGTAATTTTTAATTATTTTTAACTTATTTTATCAGATTATCTTAAAAACATAACTAAAATATACTTTGATCTACATTTTGATGGTACATAATTTAATTACAATGTATATTTTGCTATGAGATGTTTTTTAAAAACAGAAAAAAGAATTGTTAGATGAAGATATGAAATATAGAAATAAATATTAAGGAATGAAAGATATGAAATAAATTATTAATATACAGTTCATAATGAAGATGTATGAGTAGATTACAAATTTAAATAAACTACGTAAGTTTATTTACGATCAGATATTACTAAATAAACATAATTTATAATTTCATTTCATCTTAAGAGTTGTTTTTATCAGGAAACAACTTCAATAGCGATTTGCGAATCAAATGTACTACAAATGTGATACAAATGTAAATGAATTTACGCATTACTTTATAAAACAGCCATCTTAACATTAAAACTACTCGTATTCTTGATTTCTTTAAATAAAGAAATTTGATTCTGGTATTTGTACAGATTTTTATTTCATTTGTCAAATTTGAATTTTTATTCTTCTTCTGTGCATGTCTGCATAAATATCTAAACACATAAAGAGTGAATAGAGGTATTTTTAGAATTTTTTTTTATTTGGCTTTAAATTAGTCGTTTAGAAACAACTTGTTTCTAAGATTTTTATAGTTACATGCAATTGTTAAGTTAATTTGAAAAACAAATTCCCTTTTGAAGTAGGCACGATTTATCGATTTTTACTTATAGAAAAAAAAAGAAAATGCTTTGTATGCAATTATAGTCGAAAAAAAGTTTTTCTTTATTTATATCAACTATGTTATGAAGGCAACATAATGGTTCCTTTTTTTCCCAATGTAAAAAAATATTCACAAAAATACATCAAAAGTCATTTTTTTCTCGGATCAATGAGTGAAATGTTTTTTCTGGAACATTTGTGAATACTAGAAGAAGAAAAAAAATTTTCTCGCAAAATATACTTCAATAAAAGTTGAAATATTGAAAAACGAGGTTTCTAAAATTTCATTCCGGAACGTTGCAGTTGTCACCCATTTGTATATTGCAAGAAAATATTTCGCTTCGTCCTTTGAATAAATTTATTTCTTATTTCTTAAAGTAAATAATTTAAAGACAAGTAAACAGAAAATGCTTGAAACGGTGGAAAAATGTTGTTTTATAAGAAGAAAAATTCAGATAAAAGCTGTTTTTTTATTAAAGGTTAATTCTGAATTGTTGATTCTTGAAGTGAATTCTAAAGAGTTTGAGAATATTTATTGTACAACAGTGATGTAGTAAATAGAGATATGCAAATAAGTTTCAGAAATAATCATTTTATGTATTTTTTAATAGATATTATTTAACTTAAAAGAAACTTATTTCAGGTTTGAAATGACCATATAGCAATCATAATTGAATTATTTTAATATGATTAATACGATTAAATGTATTTGATTAGGATGAAATTTTTTTTGAATATTTTTCCATAACATTTCTAGGAACAAATACAAAATATACATTTACATTGGACTTTAAATAGTATACCTAAATAAGGCTTTACATATTAATAAGGTTTTACATAACTGAGACTTTACATATTATACTTAAATAAGGCTTTACATATTAATAAGGTTTTTACATAATTAATATTAATAAGGCTTTACATATTAATAAGGTTTTATAATTAATATTAATAAGGCTTTACATATTAATAAGATTTTACATAATTAATATTAATAAGGCTTTACATAAGTAAGACATTAATAAAGCTTTACATAAATAAGACTTTACTTAAGTAAGATAATAATAAGTCTTTACATTAAGACTGTATATATAAGTCTTAACATAAGCAATTCTTTATATAATATACAAAATCAAGTATTTACAATGCCTATGTTGTAATGTAAATACTAATAAATTATATTTTTTAAAGTTGCTGTAAAGTTGAAATAAATTTCAATATCTTGAAAACTGCAAAATATAAAACAAAACAATAAAATATCCTCTGCAGTAAATGTTGAAATTAGTCTGCAAATATTTTATATGTAGAAAAGAATGAAGTATTTTAATTAGATGTAAACTTTTCCCTTAATAACTTATTATTTTTAAACAATTTAAAAACTATCCTCCTTATTAAATTTAATGACGATTTTCGAAGCTTTATAGAATTATAAAATTACAGTGTAGCACTTAAATCTGTTTTGAAACATTAAGCATTTCTTTTAATTAATTATAAAGTTCTTTTATAATAATTATCAAATGTGTTATGAAAATGCAACACTGAAAAAATAAAGGCTTACTTAAATTAAGAATATTTTAAGAGTTAATTCATTAAAATATGATGCATTAAAAATCATATTCAGTTTAAAAAAAAGCTCTTCTTTTCTATATTAGAATTTTTTTGTGCTATTCTAAGAGTTTAACGTTATTTTCTTCTAAGACACATTTTTAAACCTGTTAATTTATTAACAAAAAGTTAAAAGAGCTATTCCTTAATTTTAACGCGTGTTGGTTTCTCTTAATTGAGATTAATCTTTTTCAATTAATATTAATTAGAAAAAACTCTTTCCACGTGAACATAATTAAGTGTGGAATTTAAGAATTTAATAAAGTGTACAAGCAGTCTGTACTTTAAAATGCTCTCTGGGAATATAAATAACCCCAAATAAATGAGAATAAAGAGCAGAACTTTTTTATGCCTCCTTTATAGATAAAATATGAAATGAAACGCATTTTATGAATTAATTATGTTTATTAGAACATAAACTACTGGTTAATATTATTTTTAGTCTTTTCTAATTTCATGGGCCACCGAAATAAATAATCATTACAACAATATGTATTTAATATCCTACGTACCGTATTTAATATTTTCTCAATCTAAAACCTCATATTATTATTATTATTATTATTATTATTGCTACAGCATATTTTTATTACAATTTTTAATTATGCAAGAGTATTAAAATTTCTGTTATGACTTCAATGGTTAAACCACTTAAAGATACAGATCAGCGATTCTCCAAATGTGCGCCCTGGGTATTCCAGAAAAATTTATGCCCATATATAAAAATAAATATAATTACTCATTTACTTCTCGATCTTACCATTAAAATTCAGCTTTTATTAAAATATCTAATCTTTCTTGTTGCTTCTTTTCTTTCTTCACATAAAAGCCTCCAAACATAAATAATGTTCAAATTATTCGAAAAGGTAACTTCCAGTTTTTACAATTAGAAACACTAGGACCTATGTGATTTTCAAAGTTAAAAAATTTCAATTACAACCTCTGAGACTTCACCGTCAATAATTAGTAGTCTACGGGATCGACAAACTGAATATAAGACTTGAGATGTTATTAGCGAATGTTGAATTCTCAGAAATTTTTATATGGTACGCCTACAATTATTTGTGACTTTTAAGTGTGCTTTAAGTGTGTAAAAGTTTAGTTAACCACTGATATAGATGCTAAATTTTCCATATTGAGAACAAAATATTTTAGACATAATTAAAATTTAGTTATTGATCTAAATTAAACATTTAGAATTTATTCAATTAAGTGTGTTGTTAAAAAAATATTTTTTCGTGTTTAAAGAAATTGATCTTTAATAATAAAATTAATATTTTCAAAAAAAAATTTAATTAAATATTTTCTTTTGCTGTAACAAAGAAATAAAGATAAAAAAAAATAATCTTTAGTTTTAAAATTAAAGAAGAAATGCTAATTTTTAAATTTTTGAATAAATAACTAAACTTTTTATTCGAGAAAGTTATTTATTAAATTTTGCAGCAAAACTTCCACACCATGCAAGCAAACACATGAAAAGTTATGACAGCTGAAAGTGAAAATATTTAATTTAATAAATAATAAACTGAAAAGTTCTGAAAATTTAATAAAAAAAGTTGTATGGAATTTATAACTTTTATAATAAAATTATATAACAAAAAAACTCTTTATCTTTGTAGTATAAAAAATAATATACAATAAATTTATGAGCATTGAATTGAGGTTTATAGCAGTCAATGCAATGTTTTTAAAATTAAAAATAAACAAGCATTTTATTTTTTATTGATTCTGGAAAATTTTATTCTGATTTGAGCTAATCATATTAGCAGTTAAATAAAAAAGTCTTATTTCACAGTTATTTCCATATTAATACTACTTATTATTATTGAGGTTTTAGAATAATAAAATGAGCAAATTAACAATGTTTTGATTAATGGAAATAATTTTTTTTTTTATTTAAAGTAATTTTTTATTACTGATCACAGATTTCAAGTATTAGTTTCAAATGCTACGAACTTGGAGATAAATTCAATCTCCTTTAGTACGGCAGCCATGTAGAAAATTCATCTTGCTCAGGGTTAACTAAAGAGAACCTGTTACATTCCAACCACATTTTGTTACTACTATATGGGATTGTCTCCCCCCATCCTCAAGAAATATTTACTTGGTTCTCTTGCCTTAGTTCTTTAATGGAAGCAATTTAAGGTATTTCAGTCCTATGAATTTATTATATCCATTTTTGTGGTATTCTTTGATCATTTGATCCAGCTTAATTTGTCTAGTTCGAAACTCAACACACTAATCATCCAGGGTATTTAAAGTATAATGACTTGAATGATTAGTACAATAATTACAACAACGGTCAGTACAATAATTACAATAATTGTAACAACGGTTAGTACAATAATTACAATTACAATAATTATATCATCAGATGTTTGTAGTACAAAAGCTCAAGAAGTATTGATAAAGAGTTCACTGTTAATTTGAAAATTATAAGTGAATTCTTGTAAGGATAAGACCATCTGAACTTTTATTGAAAAAAAAAGCTGAAATTACGATAGTGTATGCTAGATGGATTTCAATATTTAAAAAAATTTTTTTCTTTCATTATTAAACCAAATAATTGTGCAATAGAATTGGAAGGGAAAAAAGTAACACATTCTCGTTTCTATATTTGTCTTAATCATCCCAATAGTTGTTTTTGATAATATTACTAAATGATTTTAAAAATACTAGTATATATTAATTCAAGATTAGATTACTTTAAATTTAATAAAAAAATATTTGTAAATTTCATTTGTTTATTCATATAAAAATGCAATCTTAAGCTTACTGTTTTAATCCGATCACTCTAAAGACTCATTCTATGCAATATTTAAAAAAAAAAAAGTGCCTATAAATAAGTCACTGAGGACTTTTCTTGAGTTAGAAGCAGATGCAAGAGATAGAACAGCCAATTCGAAATTCAAATCCTTTCGAAACTTACGTGAAGGGATTTAAAAGAGATTTGTGTTTCTTGCAATCTTTGAAAGAGCCAATGCTAAATCTTTAGAGACTGTGCAGATAACGTTATTATTAGTGTTACTGATTCTTTCGAGTATTCCAAGCAAATATAAAATATATCTGTGATGCACATAGTAAAATGTTAGATGCTTTAATATTTTCAGATGTTTCTCAAATATTCATTGAATTTGGGAATCAAATGAAACATAATGATAAAAATAAAACTTCAATCTTTAAAAATTTGGAACAAGTAGATCCACATTCAAGTTAAATATTAGATTACTGAATAAAGTTTTTGAAATAAAGGCACTCGTGAATGGCAAAAGCAAATTGTGTAACATTTTCAGCATAAATCAGGGCATTAACTAGACCCATATGACTCCATTCATTGATTAAAGTCATATCGATTAGATTGTGTATTGAACTAAACATTGTATATTGTACTAAAGGGAACCTGAGACATTCCAACCTCATTTTGTTATTACTACATGGCATGGTATAGTCACTCCCTCCCCTCCTCCAGGAACTATAGGCAATGGAAGGATTTTCCATAATTAAAGTTATTGTATCCCTTTTTGTGGTTAACTTTGTTCTTTTGATCCAGCTTGATTTGTTCTAGTTCACAAATCCAATACAATAACCATTCATGTTGTTTGAAAGTAATCATTACGATAGTTAGACAACCTGATATATTGTAATAACAAAAACTGAAATTATATTAATAAAGTGATCACACTTTATTTAGAAATTATAAGTGAACTCTGTAAGGATTAAACCCCTGAAAATTTAGTTTTACATATTGGACATATAAGTTTGACCAAATTGGAACTTATACTCTTATGTTTTTAATATAATATATGTTCTATTTAGAAATTTTAAAGATAAACTCATTTTTCATTCCTTTATACATTAATAAATCACAATATATGGTGTATCGATTTCAGCATTATATTTTATGATCATATATATAATTTTGATTAATTATTGGAAACGATATGGAAATGATTTTGATTCAGAAACTATGGTTAAATGAAGAAAATTTGACAATTATTAAAAAGAAAACGTAATAGCTTAATATTTAAAATTTTATGAAAGATATCGTAAACACACAAACAATTTCATTGTCTAATTTTATACAGATGTAAATAACTTCGTAATTTATTAACATGTAACATGTATGTTTTTAGCAAGGAATATTTTTATAAGACTTATTAATTCACTATGTCTAAAAAGTAAAAGGTGTTTTCTAATTGAACAAAAAAATAGTGCCTGAATAAAAATCCTTTCAATTTTAAAATTATTACTAGATTCTAAATTTTCTTAAGCTGTGCTATATAATGATAATATTGTTTAATAAATATTGTATTATCAGCACATTACCAGTTAATTAATTCATTAATATTTAATTTACCAAAATCAAATAAAATCATGTTGCCATAAGATGAATAAATCTAATTTAAATCAATGTTGTAATTGAAGTATTCTTAGTGTTGTAATTAATTTTAATCAGTGTTGTATTATATATTAATTCGATACAGTTATAGTATTACTATTTTCCAAATTTATAATTTATTTCAACAGAATGACAGCTACGTCCTTAAATTAAATTAGATGAAAACTTATTTATATATACTAATATATTTGTTATACACCAGAGCATTACATTTTGTATCGTTAGTTTTACTAGTACAATGAAGGTGAAGTTTCATGACAATAATGATGATGGTAATGGAAATTACCCCGGTTCAAGCTTCATAGTGTGACAGAAAAGAGTTATAATAGCAGAAACTAAGCTGTTAAAGCCTTTATACTTTGATGAATGAAATTAATTAATGAAACGGAATAGAATGCCGCAGTTTAAATTATATGAAACTTAACAAATGACAACAATTATGTCTTAATAACGTTTATAAATAACTTCAATTTAGTTCAAGATAAAATTCTGTAATAAAGAATGAATGGTATGGAATATTATGTCAATAAATATGTGATAAAAGATTATATATGTTATTCACATAGTTATATATCATGATAACCAGCCCATAATAGAGTGCGCGACACATAATAGTACATAATATAATATTTCACTTTAACTTTAACATAATAATACATGTAGAAACATATATAATGTTGATAATCAATATTATTACAAGAGCTACAAAGTTGTATATAAATTATTTTCATTCACAACGTTGAAAACCATAAAAGGTATTAAAAAGCATGATGAAAGGAATCCACGATTGAAGCTGCTTGAGATATAGGCCAGAATTTTTTGTAGGTGTAATACCCATTATAATAATAATGTGTTTATCTTTTAAAATTAATAAAGAGTTAAATTCATTAAGTTGCAATAAAATTTTGTCTCTGAATTCAAAAATGCGATCTCCACGAATTAGCTAATGAGTTCAGAAATTAACTGATAGAAGGATTCAAAATTTTAGAACTTTGGATTTAATATCGAAATTTGAAGGGTACAATGAGGAGTTCGCGTAAAAGTTATTGGAATAGACTAAATAGTAATTAAAAGAGGGCAATTGAAATAATTAATATCAATTGATTCCTTATCCATTCTATTTTTGATTTTCTTTTTTTGTGTGTGTTTTTCTGTTGTTTGTTTTTTTCCTATGTGTACGTGCTTTATGGACACTTTTATGTTTAAATTTCTCATGCAAAGCTATAAATTGTCTGACTTGCAATTATGGTTTAAATTCCGCAGCTATAAGACAGATGGAATCTGTCGGATATAAATTATTCGAGAGTTTTATTTAAACAGAACTTCAGAATAGGAGAGAAAAAACATACTTACTTAATGATTTTAAGTTACATATACAAAATACAAATAATTCTAAAATGGAATTTCCATAAATCTAAAAAATTTTTTATGTATTATAATCTACGGTTCCGGTATTTGCGCAAATGAATTTTAAATTAGATTCAATTGGTCGATTAGAAATTTAAATAATGTTAAAATAGCGAAAAAAAGAAAATGTTCTAAGTTCGAAGTACAGTATGATCAGGAAGGTAAGCTAGTGTAGTAGTTTGCTTATTGGAATTTTTTTAAACATTAATTGCTGGTTTTCTGTGTAGTTTATTTTGTATTGTAAAACATAAATAAATTTGAATTTAAATTTTGACGTTTGTGTTAAAGTCTTCCTTAATGACACCGGCAAAAGGACCGATATCGGACAGAATTGAAGGAATTTAAGGAAGGAAGGAAATTAAGCAAAGAAGGAATTCACGATTGGTAGCTGTTGGAAGTACAGGCCAGAGTTCTTTTTTTTTCTTTTTGAAGTGTAACTCGCATTATAATTGTTTTGGAGAAATATTAGTAAGTGTTAAATTGCAATAGCATTCTTAATCAACTGCATTCTATGCAATTCTATGGCATTCTATGTGCATTCTATCAATGGCATAATTAGCAATGACATTCTTAATCAAATGTCAGGAAATGCGATCTCCAAGAGATGGTAGAAGGTTGAAAAATAATAGATTTTAAAAATGTAATAGTAAAATCGAAGTCCTATGATGAGGACACCACGAAAGAACTTTTATAGATGATAATTTAGAGTAGAGAATGAATTCCTTGGGCAATGAAGAAAGATAAATAAAAAGGGAAAAAAGAGATTTTAATCTTGAGTCATCGACAATCACGGGCAATCGACATCCAATTCCACTCCAGTGATGTGACGAAACAGTTTCGAAGCTCAATTCCTTCAGTTTATAGCAGATCGTGCAAAATTTAATCCAAGAATGGATGGTATCAGTCTTTACTTGGTGATCTTTGAACGTCTAGCTAGAGGTTGGAGTTATATAAAACTGAATGGGTTACTTCGTTTTGTTACCTCGTCTTCCATTGTACATCAGTTTATAGTTAGAGAACCAGAGAAAAGATCGCACGATTACGATTACATTAAGCTGAAAAGTTTTAGGGCTAGTGCCTAGTGCTTAGAATTGTAGAATACGCTTTACTCAATGAAAAAAAAAACATCCTGGGAAAAACCTTTGCGTTTGAATTGATGACATCGTGAAAGAAGTTTTGAAGATCATTGTAAATAATAAAGTAGAAAATGAAGCACGCAAGATAGAAAAAGAGAAAAAAAAAAACGACCATGATATCTAGTTCGAGTTCTAGGACCAGTGATAAAATAATTTCTTCAGTCTACAACTAATCCGATAAATTGACCCCGCAATAATTTTATTTAAGAACAGAGGGCATCAGACTTTACTTGATGACCTTTGAATGTCTAGCTAGATTTATATAAATCTGATTGGATTACCATTTTTTACTTCTTTTCACATCGAAATTTTTTTTTCGTTCTAATGCAGCTGGCAAACACTTAGACAGCTTGGTCTTGGATGCCTTAAGGCAAGCGATGCATCGATGTTACTCACTTAGCACTACCCAGGAGGTGCGTGTAGCATGAAGATAAGCTACGGACGCGGAGTAACAATACCTCCGCAAAACTCTACGATCATGTTTGATCGGGACCTACAGTTTAAAGTGGATTCCGAACCACTACAAATACCCATGGCAAAGCCGGGACTCGAACCCGAAACCCGTGGCACCGAGCTCCAGAGCTCTCAGCCACTCAGCCACTCAGGCCCGTCACATCGAACATAGTTCATATTATATTTAGAGAATCGGAATAAAAATACGAAGCATTCAAGTACGTGAATAAGTTACTAGAAACGTTTCAGGCTTAGAAATTGAAAACGTTTCATACCGATTATTGTAGAACATAGTACACGCAATAAAAAAAATGTAGAAACATCCTTGGAAGACCTTGCTTTCGAATTAAGGACATATTTGGAGTAATGGCTTAATGCCAAGGGAGTAAATGATTTTGATTAAAATTCATTAAAGGAATTGATAGTTACCAATAAACTCAAGAAGAAGATGCTCAATGAAGTGCGGTAACATTTTATTGATAGCTGGAAAAAAAATTATTTCGTCATTAAAAATGTCTGACTTTTAGATGTTTATAATAGTGTCCAAAAAAAGAAAAAATGATTTATACACCTTAACTTGCAGACTAATGGTAGATTTAAGAACTTTGATATAAAACAAATATCAACTTATATTGGATGAATCATCACTTCGTTGTTGTTTTTGGTCGATTGTGAAAATCGCGCGCCACCCACTTTGAACAGAGTTTTCACATATCCAAATATTCATTCACGATATGTCCAACACGTTTCTTTGATATCTTTAGGGTCTCAGCTATCTCAATCAACTTCGCTTTACGGTTATCGGAAATCATTTTGTGGACTTTTTTGATGTTTTCGTAGGTAAAAGCTTCTTTGTCATGTCCACTGCGTGCATCGTCCTCGGTGCTCATTTCGCCCACCTGTTATCGTGAACATGACTGCTGGTATGTTTTTGCTAAATTTGATTTGACTGATTCTTGCTCAAAATAAACACCAAAATTGTCTCGGCTTTCGGCGAGAAGGAGCTGGATCCGTCAGTAACTATACAGAATGAAATAATAGCAATGAAAAATAGCATGGAAGCATTCCTGTAATTTGTGTCAGATCGACGAGTTGGTTGATGAGATGCTCATTGTCTTAGCCGCCCACAAGGCATTGAAACAGAAAATATATAATCCCTGAGAAGAAAAACAAGATCTAAAAAACAGTAAACTTCCACAAATTTTTGTGGTGTTTTGAATGATAAATACATTGAAGATTCTCTCAAAGTTTATTTTGATAAATAGGGTTAGATACACTCATGCCCATAAATTAAGGATAAGAAGTTCAGGCAAAGAAAGAGACAAAGCAAAAAAAAATTTGACTTATTTGTAAAGTCTATTTATTAAACAAAAGGTAAAGAGCAAAAAGATGCTATATGTTTGACATAATTAATAAAAATTGTTTTTACCCTTGGAGCAAATTTAAAAAAGAACCTATTTACAAAAAACAGTATAACATGGTTAGTATGATGGTTAATATGGAGTATGTCTCCCGGACGATGCAATACAGGCCTTACAACGCCTAGGGCATGCTGAGTATCAAATTATCAATCTGATCTTGGGGAATATTACATCACTCATCAAGCAATGCCCTCCGAATGTCCGGTTGACAGGTGGGACGGGGTTGACTGAATTCGTCGGCCAAGCATATCCCACACATGCTCTGTTGGATTCAAGTCCGGTGAGTATGCTCTGGTGTTCTTCTCCAATTGAAGGCATTCGTCTACAATGTTTGCACGGTGAGGACGGGCGTTGTCGTCCATAAACATAAATTCAGCACTCATGGCGCCCCGATACAAACGTACATGTTGTTTCAGAATGACATCCCGATAAATGTGACCTGTCATGGTTGCACTCTGAACATGCGGGTCAGTTCTGGAACCAAGAATAATTCCTCCCCAAACGAGCCATCCTGCACCACCGTAACGGTGTCGTTCAATGGTGTTCTCTTGGTGGTAACGGGTATCTGGCGCTCTCCATATGAAAGTCCGGCGAGAATCAGACTGCAAACTAAACCTGGATGCGTCGGAAACATCACACCAGACCACTGTTGCGTGTCCACAATGCATGCTCTCTACTCCAGGTTAATCGCAGACGACACTGAGTTGCGGTAAGTGGAACATATTACAGGCCTACGAACATATATACCAATGTGCCCTAAACGTCTGTACACGGTCTGCTTTGAAACTGTCGTACCGGTAGCTGAAGAGAGCTGACGAGACAGGTCTGATGCTTGCTCCGTCTGTTTCTTTTGGTAGTAACTGCTAAATACCGGTCCTCATTCGGCGTTGTAACTCGGGGGCGACCTGTGCTGTAACATCTACTCACATTACCATCATCTTGGAATCGTTGCCAAAGCCTGGAGAGGACATTCTGGGCGATTCCAAGTTCCTCGGAAAGCTGGGTACGCCCAATTCCAGTCGTCCGATAATTCTACCACGTAAAAAATCATTCAATTGCTTCCTTTGTGCCATAACTATGCGGTTATTGCACTGAAAGGCTTTCAAAGCGCTTGTGAACAATTTTCTTCTTTGCGATTCCTTATATAACCCTCTCTTTCACTCTCGTCATTGTGACATACTATCCGCGCCAATCGGTGGTTTCCTGTAATTTGCATATTCTTTTTCAAGATGTGTGTGATAATTCTACAGGTGAAATTTTCAATTTAGAGTTCAATTTCTGTGTGATTCTGAATTATCCTTAATTTCTGGACATGAGTGTAGTTGATTGTATTATAAGACGTGATGCTCAGACAAGAAAATACCGAGGATTTGGCTACATCATCTGGAAGTGTCTCAAATGGTTAACAATGCTGAGGTTGTAAGACCACATAAAATCCACTTTAAAACAAACCGTGCTGTATCTCGTAAAGATTCAGGTCAGCCAGAAATCCGAGTATCGGTCAATACATTAAATATTAAATTAAAAGCTTACAATGTAATAAGAGCAAATTATAAACGTCAGTAAGAATACTTGAAATAAATAAAAAAAAATATATGCATAAATTACATCGTTATTGCAAAATAAAAATTATAAAATTCTTTAATAAAATATATGTAAGATTTTTAATGAGAAAAATAATTAAAATATATTATTTCTTAAATAATTTATTAGAAAATAACTTTTAAATAATTTATTCCTTTATTTATTATTAATTTATTTTTAATTCATTTTTAAATAATTTATTAGAAAATGAATAAATCAAATTAATTTCCTATCATACACTTTTAAAAATTCCACCAATTAATAAGTATATGATAATTTAAAATATTACTTTAACTAAACATTATTCTATATTAATCTGGCTTAACTGCCACCATTCAATACACTTAATACAATTACAGTATTTAAATTATTTTAATTAGAAATCGAAAATTATTTTTTTTATTTTTCATTTTTTATTTTTATAATGATTAAAATACAATAATTAAAATGATTAATCTTTTATTCAAATTATTTCTAAAAATTAAAAAAAAATAGTTTAGTTATATAAAATTCCTGTAAGTGTTTATACAAAACAAGTTTTTACTAAACCACAATTTTAAAAAAGTACTTTTACTTTTTCAGTTAGTAATAAATAACCAATGGAGAATAGAAAAACTTCCCTTTTTTGGATCAGAAATACTCCGACAAATATTTAAAAAACCAAAATCAATAGAGCTGATTTAAATCTAGTCTCATTAGTTAATAAAGGAACACAGTTCTATAAAAAAAAAAAAAAAGGTAATAAACAAACAAACCTTCAAAAAATGATGTAATTTCATTTGGTCTCCTAATGCACTTTAACCATTTATTGATAATTTTTATTTTAACCACTTATTTTTTAATATTCGTCAACCCAAAATTTACTAGCATAACAATATCAAAAAATTTAATGTAAAATAAAATATCTCCATTAAATTCTTCTTCTTCTTTATTCAAGATAAAATATTTAATTAAAATTCCCTTAAGTGTTCGTATAAAACAAGTTTTTATTAAACCACAATTTTGCAAAAAGTACCTTTAATTTTTCAGTTAGCAATAAATAACCAGTGGAAAATAGAAAAACTTGCCTTTTTTGAAACAGAAATACTCCGACATATATTTAAAATACCAATAATCAATAGAACTGACTTGGATATAGACTCATTACTTAATAGAGGGACATCAGATCTATTAAAACACTATTATGATCTTCATTGATAGTTTCTACTTTCATGCTATTGGCTAGAAGTTTACAAAAAATAATGTCATTTCATTTAGTCAATGCATTTTAACCATTTAACACTAATTTTTAATTTATCCATTTATTTTTTAATGTTCTTTAACGCAAAAAGTTTTACTAGTATAACTATATCAAAAATTTAATGTAAAATAAAATATTTTCATTGAATTCTTATTCTTCTTTATTCAAGATACATAATAGTAAGTAAATTATTCAATGAAATACAAATTAGGTTCAATGACAGAGTAGCAATTTTCTCCAAAATGGAACATTTTCTTATTTTCTTAATACATTTTAGGGTGTGACTGGTAGAGGCGACGCCACAATAGGTGACATAAATTGGCAGACGGGAACGTCATTGACGTAGTACTTTTCTCCTGAAATAACAAATAATTGACGCCTTCATGAATGATAAATGAACTGCTCCAAAAAATGTGCCATTTACTCAGCATTTCCGGTTCATTAAATCTCTGTTGAGGACTAAAATGTAAGGAAATTGATTTTCAATTGAGCAGTAAAATTTAAATTATAATGACTACTTTTCATATAAAAATGTAAATTTTATACATGAGACTTTAAAACTTATTTTAATCTATATTATTATAACCAAGCAAGTAGTTTTTCGACTAATATTCTAAAGCCTTTTAAAATAATACTACTACTGTGTCCAAAAGTAAGCCCAATTTTCAATTTAAAATTCCCGGGGCTTATGAAATTTTAATTTTTTTTTCATTTTTAGGTCCGGTACTGTCTTTCGCATCTGTGTGAAATTTGACGTCAAAATATTCATTAGTGTTTTGAGTTACACTTGGTTTTGTGAGACGCTAAGACCGATTCCGCGATTTTGGAAATGTCTGAATTAGTTGAGCAAAGAACTTGCATTAAATTTTGTTTGCAGAAACGTATAGAATGCTGCAGAAGGCATTCGGTGAGCATTCCTATATCGGAAAGAAATGTTTAGAAGTGATATAAACAGTTCAAAGAAGGCAAAGAACGCGTTGAAGACAAAGAGTCCTCTGGTCCACCATCAACCTCAACCGACGAAGCTCACGTCCAAAACATTAAAGATTTGGCTCTTGCAAACCCGATTGCCGAGTGGCTAGCTCTCTGGCCCTCGGTACCACAGATTTGTTGGTTCGGTACCCGGTCGTGCCTTGTATGTTTGTTGTGTTTCGGAATCCACTTCAAGCAGTAGGTCCCCGTCTCATATGACCACAGAGCTCAATCAGACTTCTCACCCACATCATTCTCAATCTGTAAAGGGCCACTAAGCTCTAGACACAATGATGTGGTCTGGTGCAGTGGTAGTAAACGTCTCATGATAACTGTATTCATTATACTATTATTATAAAATGTAATATATTATTATTTAAAAAGTTCTTTGACAATGATTCAACAACCAAACTGTCTGGAACAGTTAAAATTCTCGACCACCTAGAGAGAATTATCGAAGTTTTCTAGCACATATATTTGCTGTCTATTAAAAAATCTTTTAGAAAAATATAATTCACACTCATTCGTGGTCTATGTTATAAAAATACGACGTTCCTGGAGTAAAGAAAAATTCTACCACTGTACCACAAGGGAGTCAGAACATAAAATGTAAAATTATACATTCAAATTTTCCAAACAAATAATTTCACACCCAAACATTTATTAAATATTAATTTAATCTACATTTAAATTAACTCTTATAATTACAGTTAGATGACAATAGTTCGGAGAACAGACACGAATACCAATTCCTTAGGTAAGAAAAATAGCGAGTTTATCCCATGTTGTAGATTTCTGCCAAAGATACTACACATATTTGTCTCAAGAAAAAAGGCCCGGAAATGAAGACGGACGCTAATGCTTAAATAATACCGGGAGTAGAAGTCGATCTACGCCAACAAAGGAGAAATAAGTCCTTCCTAAGAACACGAAGAAGAATGAGATTTTCTTGTTCGTCTACAGAATTACTGACGCTTAATCGGCCACTTGAACCTCAGAGAGAAGAGCGCTTTCTCTGACTGATGTTAGTAAGCTATTTATCCAGAACACGACCATCGTCATGTTGCCGAAATACCACTGAAAGAAAACAAAATGCGCCAACAACAACAAAAAAAATAAATAATAAGCCATGCGGTTGAGGGCAAAGAAGAAGAGCAAATATCCAGGCGGTATAAATTGTTTCCAGGATTGGTTAGATTTTTGATTTCTTTCTTTTTTCCTTGTTCGTTACTTTGGAGCGAATATTTTGCAATGCCTTATGAAACTTTAACAATGGAGATGTAAATTACGAAAGCAGCAATTTTCTGAAGAATGAGAAAAATCGATACATTTAAGGAGACCTGCCTTTATCTAGAGGTATCGGGAAAGTTTATTCAGGCTAAACATTTTTCTCTTTTTTTTTACATAATATAATTGAGAAGGTTCGAAAGTTTTCGGAAAAAAGGAGAAGAAATTTTAAAAATTTGTTATTTTTCGTTTTTAATGCCTGGAAAGTCTACGCTTTTGTGTAAAAGTTAAGTATTTTCCTTTTAAGTATTTTCCTGCTCAAGGCATTGATTCACCGACATTCGCTTATATCAAATTTGTTTGAAATTGCAGTCACTGTTTCCTTACATAAATTTAAGTTAATTACTCAGTTTTATAAAATATCTTTAAATTAATTAATTATCAAAGAAACAGTTGTGTGAATAATTGTTAAAATTATTCAAATTTATAAATTCAGCTACCTTATGATATATAAATTTATAAATAGCTGAATTTAAAAAATTCAGCTATTTATAAATTCAGCTAAATAATTTTTACCACTGTTAACCTCATAGTTTAATAAACATGAACAGTATTTTTCATATGACGACTATGAAATTTAATCTACTGTGAAGAGTCAATGGGATCACTTATAAATAAGTAGTTTATTCATTTAGAAAATTGTCGAAAAAAAATAGACATATTGAATCACTAATAGAAAAATTGAATGAAATAAGGTTTATGCAGTGTTTATGAAGTCGCATGTTATATCAAAATGTGACTGTTAATGTAGATTTTCCATAGCTGCCTGTATAATATACAACGTCATTAAGAATGTTTAATCACCATTTTATGTGCAATAGGAAACAGTTTTCGAATCAGCGTTTAATAAAAGGGATAAAATAAAATAAATAAAAAATTATCTTTCCAGTGTAGACAAACTGTCTTTCCGATGTATAACCGAAGAAAAAACGATTTTATTTTTCCATGATGCCATTGAATTTCATAACAGTAGTGATGTTTTGATGATGGTGGTAGCATGGATATTTGTTAGTGGCTCGGAATCTACGTTAAATTGTAGGTCCAGGTCTAATTAGTCCAAAGTGTGCAAAAAATGATCACAGAGTGACAAACCAAATCACAACAGTAAAATTTACATGCTAAGTTGGACAACTTTCTACATGAAATAAATGTCATGATGCCTTATGGATTCAATGTTTCATTAATGATTTGCTATTCTTCTTTAAAAAAATATTATAATTTCTTTTTGAATTATTAACGTAATTTTTGTTTTAAATGAAATTTATATTTCAGGACCTGTCGCTGACTTGCCTTTGTTGTTCTGTAGAATATATATGTTTAAACAATTATATAATATTTGAATCCTCAATATCAGAATGAAGGAATGAAAATTAAACCATAAAATAATTAGAAGTAAAATAAAAACAAAATTACAATAAAATAATTTACGGCAGATGAATAAAATGCAAGAAATATGAAATTACCCATATTGTATTTTGCAAATTAATTAACCAGAAGATATTATTAGCTAACTCTTGAAAAGGAAGAGCATAAGCCACATTATATCATAAACAAGCTGGAATATGGCGTTTTTATAATGGCTTATTTGCTGACATCTTTCGCATTCAATCTGGAAAGAAAAAACATAGAACTTTTCCATTTTGTTCTGTCTTTTTTAAAGATTCATAAAAACTCAATCAATATGATAGATACTCCGAAGCGTTTTAGAACATGATAGGCAAATTGCGTGTTTACGGCAACATTTATTAATGCTTGCTTTATGCAGAAAGAATAAATTATAATTGAGAAATGTTTCTGTAGATAAACTTGAGGAAGATAAAACATTTAAAAATAAAAAAGTTGAATATGGAATTATGATTATCTTCATGTTTATCAATACATTGATAACCAATACATATTATTTAGTATGTGATTATATTAAACTATATGGTAGATTAATGCATTTGAGAATTAATTTGTTTAATTATATTTTCTGTACTTATTTTATGCCTAGTTGAATTTTCGTACCTGACAAAATAAATTATTTATTAAAGATTTTTATAGAAAGGCTAGCTATATTTCAAATATTGTCCTAAAATTAAACAGTTGGCAACAATTTTCTTTTCTAAATATATTATTTTTATTCAAAATTTAACAAATATACTATCTGACATAGAAAATTCAATACAATGATGTACATATGATAAATATGCAGAACGAATTTTAATGATTATAGCATACAATAATCAATTATCTAAGTTAATTAGTGGAAAGTATGGTAGTGGTCAAATATCTATGATAAATGATAAGCAGTTACCCCTTATAGCAATGTATGCTTTAACTCTTCAAGATGCCAAGAAAATTAGCGCACGAATTGTGCTCTTGATGAATGGACCATCCTATTGTCTCAGTCATTCTACCGTTCGTTCTCCATTTGAGGCTAGCGGCTTACTTAAACAATGAGTTGTCAAGTCCCATATGCTATCGGTCAATGTGCGATCTGGAGACAGTAATGGCCAAGGAATGAATTCCTCTTAGAGGTTATCTGCTGATGCATCCTGTTCACAGACGGACTTTGTCGTTTTTGAAACTGTCTTTTCCAATTTCTGTAGTTAGGAATGCAACATCTATTACATGTAATGTCGCTCGACATTGTACCCCTGATATCCGCCAAAGGTTATTGGTTGCCGAAGACGATGACACTTCAAATTATAATGCACCATTTTCAATTTATATGATATTAAACAATAGTTTGATGTCCAGAAGCGAGACATTGGTGAATTCTATTTGGGCCTAGTCAATTGTTCAAGAGTCTCAACGTTTATTACCCTATTTTGCATCGATGACTTTGCATTAATAATAAATTTAAGAATGGATGGTAAAAATTAAACTGCCTTCGATCAGTTGTTGAGATATTATCCATGCTGAGTTAAGCATCTAATACAATCTGCAAAATTTCGACAATCAAATACGTTTGGATACTGCAATACCTATATGAAAATTCACATTCCCTTCTACAATCCATTATCTTCAAATATTTACTTAGTAGATGAGTTTTAGATGCAGCACGTTGGTAGGCCAATTAACCATACAAAGACGTAACTATAATTGTAAACCAGGAATTTCTAGAGCTAAAATGTATTCTGACACGAAAAACACATCAGAGAACTATAATTAAAAAGTAAGAATTTTCTGCGTCAGGTAGTATAAATGTCATTATAGATTTTAAAAGTTTAAACAGTAACAAAAATTTTATCCGAAATGTTAGAGTAGATATATCACCAACGCAGTTCAGTGTGTGATACTATTGTTGAGTATCACATCTAATCGATACTTATTTCAGTCAACATATTTGAAGTTGGAATTTACAAATATTTTTTACCCCAAAACCTGATGTCGCTGTACAATTTTTGAAGATGCTTTGAACCATCAGAAGAGTTGTAATTGCTGAACTGTTATAGAAGGCTTTAAAAAATTTAATATCAAAATGAATCCTTGTAATTCAATGTTTATTTGATAAAAAAAGAGTAAACTTACCAGAAAAAAGTAACGGTGAAATAAGCAAGAACCATTGATTACAGAAAATATGTTTGTTTGTTCTTGCCTCAAATATTTGGGTAATTATCAGTTAAGTGCAGGAAGATTTGAATTTCAGGGCTAAAAACAATAATCACTATTCTGACAAGCACATTAGTTTAAATCAGGGCCTTTTCAGCCTTCGGGCCATACTTTTTACTCCAGTAAGTACCTAGGGCCAAAACCGTTTTAATTTTTCTGCCATTATCTATAATTTCTAGACTAGTCGCCTGAGCAAGCATATGCTTGCTAAATTCGCTTCATTCTCCAAAATGAAGTACACAAAGAATGCTTATAGATCTAAGTTAACCGATGAGCATCTTAAATCTCTTTTTAATAATTGGTACAAGTAAAATTTGATCCATTATTGTCAATGAAATATTACAATTACATAAATCTCATTAGTATTTTTTTACAAGTGGATGCCCCACGGTTTCATTTGCGTTCATTTAGCTGAGGGATTTCCGGATAAAAATCATATATTTGATTCAGGATATATACATTCAAAACATCGATATACATACATATGCGATACTATTTACCCCATCCCGAGGGTAACCGCGGGATGTTCACTAGTTTATAATGTTAGTGGGATTCATTTAAATTATTTGTTAGATGTTATGCTTAAGCTAAATTTTCCGCGTATTATGCTTGCCATTAAGCTATACCTAGCTAGTAAATAAATAAAATCGAGTTATTATCATTCTGTGTTTTTCATCCAACTTATTATAGCAACAATATGCTTTCACTGTCGCGGGCCGGATTGATGACACTGGCGGGCCGTAGTTTGGAGACCCCTGGTCTGAAGGATACACAAATTTTGATTTTGGTATTGATATTTAAATTACATCTTGGGCTTTTGACAAACACTGAATATCTGTTTATTTTAGGGTTCAAATAACTTTTTTGTTTCTAATATAATTTTTTTTCTTAACAAAATTTTTTATAATTTTTATAAAATTTATTAAATTCTCTAGTTATATATATTTATTTCATTTTATAAACTATTTTTATTTTATAACACATGAGTTTCTATATGTGCATTATTCTGAGTGAATGTAGTAAACATGGGCACAATGCCACAAGAATCCTTGTCTGAAATACAGTTTAATTGCTTTTCAGAAATCCTTTTGTTTTTTGTATCTAGATTTTGAAAAACATTTGAGCAATATTTAGTTTAAAGAAATATTGTTTTTCATTTTGGTCTATAAAACGAAACTTCAAGTGAGAAGGAATGCTTTTGAGAATTGCCTATTACCTTTTCTCTTTGTGGGCTTAAATGTCAGGTTCTATGTGGAATAAATGATTCTATATATCGCCTTACGAATTTATAAAAATCAGAAATGTTTCAATTTCAATGCTGTCAGTGATCAAAAACTAAAACAATTCTAAGCAGATGTAGTTTCACAGTTTTAAGAAATTATAATCTGAATTTTTTCTTTGATTCTCAAAAAATATAAATTAAACAAGTCTGTTTATTTATGTTCTTTTATTTAAGATAGGTATTTTAATATTTTTATATAAAGCTATGCATAATAATTTTTTTTCTTGTTTATATTTCCTTCCCATTTGCGCAAATATAAATAAACTTTTTATGTTAATATTTGATAAGAAATGATACTACTGTGTCCAAAAGTAAGACCAATTTTCAATTTTAAAACTCCCAGGGATTATGGAATTTCAATTTTTTTCTTTGTTAGATTGCTAGCTTTTGTCCTTGACGCCTGTGTAAAAGTTTGACGTCAAAATATTCCTTCGTGTTTAAGTTACGCTTGGCTTTGTGAGACGCTAAAACTGATTCCGGTGATTGTTGAAATGTCTGAATTAATTGAACAAAGAACTTGCATTAAATTTTGTTTGCGGAAACATATATATTGTTGCACAAGGCATTCGGTGAGCATTCCTATATCGGAAAGAAAGGTTTAGAAGTGGTATAAACTGTTCAAGGAAGGCAGAGAATGCGTTGAAGACGAAGAGCCCTCTGGTCAACCCTCAACCTCAACCTCAACCGACGAAGCTCACGTCCAAAAACATTAAAGATTTGGTGCTTGCAAACCTTCGATTTACAATTACAGACCTTGCTGATGATGTTGGAATTTCAAAAGGATCGGTCAGTTCCATTTTGGGCCTCAAGCGCGTCAAATCTCGATTGGTACCGAAAACACTGAATACGCCAGCTCGCTGTATTGATTCTTCAGGATTTTTTTCACCAAAATGAAACGCATATCGTATAAACTGTTCAAGGAAGGCAGAGAATGCGTTGAAGACGAAGAGCCCTCTGGTCACCAACTCAACCTCAACCGACGAAGCTCACGTCCAAAACATTAAAGATTTGGTGCTTGCAAACCTTCGATTTACAATTACAGAGACCTTGCTGATGATGTTGGAATTTCAAAAGGATCGGTCAGTTCCATTTTGGGCCTCAAGCGCGTCAAATCTCGATTGGTACCGAAAACCACTGAATACGCGCCAGCTCGCTGTGTATTGATTCTTCAGGATTTTTTTCACCAAAAATGAAACGCATATCGTTCCACAACCACCTTATTCACACCGTGCGACTTCTGGCTATTCCATAAATTCAAAAGACCCTTCCGGGACACCGTTTTGAGGAGATTGAAGAGATTCAACGTGAATCGCTGCTCGCTTTGTAGGCCATCCCTGCTGATGACTTTTTAGCATACATTGAGGATTGGAAAAAGTTGGCATAAGTGCATTGTGTCTGGAGGGGATTACTTTGTAGGCAATGAAGTACATTTGGAACAATAAATAAAGAGTTTTTGAAAAAAATAATTGGTCTTACTTTTTCGGCACAGTAGTATAACTGTAATAATAATATTTTTAATAATTTTAGAACTGTATATTTTTAATCATAAGGAATCTTCGATTTAAACAACAGCTCTCTTCTTGAATCTCTTTCATAAATAGAATTTCATGATTATCGTGAATTTATATTTTTCTTTGCTGTCCTTTGTTGGCTTTCTTATTACACTTATGTGTGCTACGATCATCCCACAGACGGTCGTTGAAGAATGAGTAATGCCCTATGGGAGAGGACATTTAAAAGCAACTGCTTTAATTAACGCATAATATATGAGGAGAAACTGAAAACTCTCCACTAGGCAACCTTAATATACCAGCTGCAAATGTATACTTGCTATATTTCACTTCAAATTGTATCTAAAACAGTTTTTGTCTGTTTGAGACGGAAATATATGAAAAAGAAATATTCTTGTAGATTTAATTATATTTTCATATTATTAAAATGTAAATTTTTATTTTTTGATATTTGAATTAATCGATCTTTGCATATCTTCAGCTAATTATATAAATACTAACTTATCTCACTAATTATTATAAAAAAATTGATGTCATATTCATAATTTTGTCATTAATGTCATATTCATATTCATTATTTCAAATATTTTATATTTGAACAAATATAAAATTTAATTAAATTAATTTAAAAATAAATATAAATTTTAATAAAATTAAAATTTAATTAATAATTTAATTAAAATTTGAATGAAATTTTAATTAAAAAAATTTCCTAGCATTTTTCTTACATTTCAATTTTACAAGTAGTGCACTTTTTCTTATTAAACACAATGTTTTGGCAAAATTCTAAAGTTTTAAAGCGATAACCAGTCACTTTGTTTGCTAATTAATGTGTTTATCTAAGATTGTATTCAAATAAACAAATCATGCATTACTAACTGCTACACATCTCTTAAAAATATGTTGCTAACTAAGCAAGACGCTGCAATCAGTGAACAAAAGCAATACATGTAACTCTAGTAGCAGATATAAATGACGTACAAAGAGTATCAATTTATCTTTCAAATACTTGTAATGTACTCAATCTACTCAAAATATTACATTACTTTAATTATACACTTTAATTATTTTCATTAAGCAACCTTAAGAGACTATACTGCAAGTACAAGAGAATTAATAAACGTTTCCTGTTTGGAGGTATCTGAAGCTAAAATTAATGAAGGAAATTATATCGAATTTCATATTCAGACTGTGGGCATGAGAATAAGACTTCCACAAAAAGTACCAAAAGATATATCCCTGCTGTCACGTACATACTAGGAAATCTTATACAAGCAAACGTACGTGCTAGCACATCCTGGCTATTATTATAATTTCTTAGTGCACCATAAAAGCAGCACCATTAATCCCTTTTAAAGAGGGGAGAGCTAACATTTAATCAGTACCTGATTTATGCTTAATATGCATCCTATCCTTACCTGAGCAATAATGAGAATGCCATCAGCCAATATTTTTCCACGGAATTACCACCCCGTTCATCGAACTTCACGTGGGTTTTGACTGTCATTGTGTATGTTGGTGGCATTACAAACCTGCGCTTCTTAAAAGAGAAAATTAGACACGGGTTATTACACACTTCCAAAGTGACAGTTTAGACGCAGTAGTAGATAATATCATACTGCAATTGGATGTAATATATTACACTCAGGGAAGATCAGCTAATTAAAAATTCTTGACCTGATCCAGAGTCCCTAATGATTAATGAAAGTTTATTTCATATTGTATGTCATTTATTTTTGTATCTTCTTTTTTATTATTCGAACTCGAATGAAATTTTGCATCATCCATTCTTCATAGTAATTATTGAACATTGTTCTGTTTCAAAAGCGCCAAAATCTCTCATTAAAAATTGTTTCTCAAATAAATCTCCCCGTGTTTTTTGAAGTCGGTATGTAGAATTTGATTTCATTCCAAAAGTATCTCGTGGACACGTTGTATTTGAAGAAATAATTTATTCTAATTTGATTTTCTTGTATGCTTTGATATTTCATTCGTCATTTTGGCGTCGCTAGCATATTTTGCTTGCAAAGTATTGCTTATTTTATAAACATTTTTATGAAATATTTTCATTTTTTATTGCATGCATTTTATCAATTTTCAATGTATCGCCCAGTATAGTTAATTCACAAATACATATTTTACATATTGCAACATTATGTCCTTTATACAGCTTTCGAATAATTTCTTCTGCAGCATATTTAACATTCCAATGATAGTCAATATTTTAACACTGAGTACTTCACTTGAGATCATTCGACATAGTTATGATAGAATCGGAAAAGATGCGTTGTAGAAATGCATTGAGTTGGTGATAAAATTAATACTGTATACAATGATAAGGTATGTGCTGTTGATAAAATTCTACAAGTATCCCACTGGTGAAGAGAGTACAATTATTAAATTACACTTAAATGTTTCTCTGGAAAATAATTGGGCTATATTTGTATTAAATCAAGTATGAAACAAAAGGCAGATACGGCCAACAAACCAAATTATTAACTGTAGTAAAGAAATGTTACAAAGTTAACGTCAGTCGAATATTGTTGATAAAAAATCAGGAAAAATTATAATTAAAATCTACACTCATGTCCATAAATTAAGGATAATTCAGAATCACACAGAAATTGAACTCTAAAATAAAAATTTCACCTGAAGAATTATCACACACATCTTGAAGAAGAATATGCAAATTACAGGAAACCACCAGATGGCGCGGATAGTACATCACAATGACGAGAGTGCAAGAGAGGGGTATATAAGTAATGGTGGCATAGAAGTAAAAATGTTCACAAGCGCTTCAAAAGCCTTTCAGTGCAATAACTGCATAGTTATGACACAAAGGAAGCATTTGGATGATTTTTACGTGGTAGAATTATCGGACGACTGGAATGTGGACGTACCCAGCTGGAAGTATCCGAGGAACTTAGAATCGCTTAGAGTGTCATCTCAAGGCTTTGGCAACGATTCCAAAATGATGGTAATATGAGTAGATGCTACAGCACAGGTCGCCCCCGAGTTACAACGCCGAATGAGGAGCGGTATTTAGCAGTTACTGCCAAAAGAAACAGACAGAGCACAGCATCAGACCTGCCTCGTCAGGTCTCTTCAGCTACCGGTACGACAGTTTCAAGGCAGACCGTGTACAGACGCTTAGGGCACATTTTATATGCTCGTAGGCCTGTCAGATGTGTTCTACTTACCGCAACTCACTGTCGCCTGGAATTAAGTTGGAGTAGAGAGCATGCATTGGGACACCGCAACAGTGGTCTGGTGTGATGTTTTCCGACGAGTCCAGGTTTAGTTTGCAGTCTGATTCTCGCCGGACTTTCATATGGAGAGCGCCAGGTACCCGTTACCACAAAGAGAACACCATTGAACGATACCGTTACGGTGGTGCAGGAGGTCTCGTTTGGGGAGGAATTATTCTTGGTTCCAGAACTGACCTGCATGTTCAGAGTGTAAAGATGACAGGCCACATATATCGGGATATCATTCTGGAACAACATGTACGTTTGTTTCGGGGCACCATGGGTGCTGAATTTCTTTTTATGGAGGACAACGCCCGTCCTCACCGTGCAAACATTGTAGACGAATGCCTTGAATTGGAGGATATCACCCGTATGGATTGGCCAGCATACTCACCGGACTTGAATCAATAGAGCATGTGTGGGATATGCTTGGCCGACGAATTGCAGCCCGTCAACCCCCTCCTACCTGTCAACCGGAACTTCGGAGGGCATTGCTTGATGAGTGGTGTAATATTCCCCAAGATCAGATTGATAATTTGATACTCAGCATGCCTAGGCGTTGTAAGGCCTGTATTGCATCGTCCGGGAGACATACTCCATATCCTCCATCATGCTAACCATGCTATACTGTTTTTTGTAAATAGGTTCTTTTTGAAATTTGCTCCAGGGAGTAAAAATCGTAATTTTTATTAATTATGTCAAACATATAGCATTTTTTTTTTTTTACCTTTTGTTTAATAAATAGACTTTTCAAATAAGTCAAATTTGTTTTGCTTCTGTCTCTTTCTTTACCTGAACTTCATTATCCTTAATTTATGGACATCAGTGTAGTTTCCTGTCAAATGATATATTTCATAAATTTGAAATAAGTTATTGCGAGATAATTATTACTGATGTTTTATATTATTTATATTCATAGGGAAAAATTTATTTCAATTTAAATTTAAAATTGAAATTTGAAATTTCAATTTAAAATTTATTTAAAATTATATTTCAGTATTGTATAATTTTAAAAATTATACATTACTGAAGTAAATAATAAGTTGAAATACTTTGCTGAAATGAAACATAGATATCATAATGATTTAGGTGATTTTTTAACACATGCAACAATAATTTTATTTGATTCAAAAATTAGTCCTCTGAATAATTATTTTACCGTTATTCAACAGATTCCTTCTTAATTTAATTTTTTAAATAATGTTTTTATAACAATTCCGAATTTTATGAATTCTTAGCAATGAAAAATTCCCAATATAAAATAAATCTATAACTCCGATTTGAAGAAACATAATATGAAATCGAAATGTAATGCCTACTTCTTTAAGAAACATTATTTTACAATCCTTATCATCATCCAAACATAAACCAATTTTTATTTGAATCGAATGTTGATAAAGGTCTTGTAAGAAATTTAATACAATAGCAAAATTATGTAATGGTAGATAATAAAAACCTAAATCTACTTAGAAATGTTTAGTACAATCAGTACGATCATTATTGAGAAATACAACATTCGATAAGACAATGCATTCATTACAGAAGTTTTAAAGAGCTTCTATTCATTGTAAATGAAACATTGCCTATTATATCTATATACGTTTATATTGTGAATATCTTATTACAATATATCTGAAATTCTCTAATAGAAAACAATACGGAAACTTTTTTTTAATATAAGATGTAATATTGTTTTTAATTATTCTCAGACAGAGAATTTTATTGAATATATTTCTAAATATAAATGAGTATAAATGATTCTTATAAAATTACACTAATGTATTAATCACTGTTTTTAAATTTAAATACATCCGCTTGGAATATTATTCTTGGATAAAATTTTTAACGATTTTTTTCGAAGGATTCTCTTTTCTTTCCATTTTGCACAGCAGGGCTAATTTTAATTTTTTTCAAACAACTCTACCTTAACATTTTTTCAAATTCTATCTTTATCTTGTCGGATTCAATTTTTTGCGAAGTCTTCTATCATTTCCACCATCATTTACCTGTCTTTTGATATTTGTGAGTTTTTATGATTTATCGATTTCTCTTCTCTAATATTTTCCGAAGATTATTTTTTTCTTTTTAGAATACCTTAAAGCCTGAAGTAGAATTTCGAATTTTTTATACAATTTTTCAAAACATTCTTTTTTAGAATGCTGTTTTTCTACAAAAACACTAGCAAATTGATTAAATATGATTTCTTTAGTTTAAATTAAAGTGCATTTAATTACAATTAAAAATGAATAAAAATGACATTTAAATGATCACTGTCCTTTAAAATTAAAAACGTGATGACATTTAAAACTCAAATTCTGAAAGTTACTTCCGTAAAACTTTGTGAGCACCCATTAGGTAATAAAAATTTCTTTTTCTGAAGCAGTAAAAATTATAGTTTTTATTTTAAAGAATTTCATTTTCTATCTCAATTTATTCTTAGGAATTTCTTAAAACATAACTCACTTAGCCAGACACATGTGATTTAAGAATTCTTTATTTCATCATCTATCTTACTTTATCTTTCTGTAAATTTTTAGAATTTTTGTATGACGCCATTTTTCTACACTGTTTTCGATCAATGAAAGAATTAGGTTTATTTTTTTCTCAATTCCCGATTGATTCATTCTGTTTCATCTGGATTCTGATCTCTTGTCAAACTTACTTCATTTCAACACTTCATTAAGTCTCTCACCTGATTGTCCTTTTATTGTTCGTTTCGAGCATTGTAAAAGTACACGTGAACTCTTTTATCCTTTCTTTGATCTTCTATCTGCATTTATCTTTATGTTTTTTTTTAAAATCCTTGAGTTTAATTTTTGTCTTTGAAATGCACTTTTGCTTTTACAGTGCTTATACAAAAATCTTTTACATTTACTGTTTTTAAAAGTCAAACTTCTGTCTAATCAATGTATCAAGAATTCTAGATCACGCGTCTACGAATTGCTGAACTATTCGTGAATATGATTGAAGGTATTTGTGAGCTTTTCCATATCTAGAATTAATAAAATATATCTCAAATGAATATTAAAATATATTATAAAGTATCAGGTGCATTTGTGATAATCGATTAAAGTTACTCGCTATTAAATAACAATTTCATTCATGGTAAGCAAAATATTGTATAATATTGCTATACAAATATAATATTGCTATACAATATTGTATAAAATTTGTTATGCATAATATAGTTATACAATATCGTGTACAATTTGTCGTATATATATAATATCGTTATACAATATTGCATACAATTTGTTATCCATATATAATATAATTATATAACATTGTATAACAATAACAATTGTATTTGCATTTAAAAAGAGTTTTGGTTATAAGATTTTAAACAAATATTACATCATGTATTTTATAATTATTTGCAATGTGTTTAAAACATATATATACTTATTACTAATGTTTCATGTTGTTTTCCGTATAAATGACTTAATTAGATTTTGTTTATGCATTTAAATTATTTTATGAAAACGGCCAATGAACTTAATTTTACTGGAAAAAAAAGTCCATGAAACAAAAAAGATTAAAAAGCATGAATGCTTTATGTGAGTGAAGATTTTACTTTATGTGAGTGATTGTTAACACAGTCAAGACTCCTGATCTTTGTACTAGAACTAACTACTAATCTTATTAATTTGTCACGTGGTGTTATTACTAGAACTAAACAGTAATTCTCAAAACGGGCCATTTAAAATATAGATTAATATTTGATTTAGATTAGATTCTTTTTCAGTGAATTAATTATAATGCTCGACAAAAAGAAGATAAACATTATTGTCATGCATTTAAAAGAATGTTAAACCAAACATATTCTTTTATTTGCTTTATATCGTTTACTTACTTAAAATAGTTTAATTTTATTTTCCTCTCAGGTTTTGCAATTAAAAAAATACCACATAAAAATCATATTTTGAACTTTTATCTGAACTAAAGACGAATTTTCTTCTCATCATTAAATGCATTTATGAAGAGTTCATACACTAACATAAATTATTTTTAATAGTTAAGGTCAATGAAATTCCATGGACATTAAAAACAGCAATCTTAATCAGATTGGTACAAGCTCTGATTATGATGAAATTAAATTTAAGTATCTGCATAATTTGAGTTATAGGAAATAATTTTTTTTTTTGACAAAGGTAAAAAAAAAAATTATTTTTCTACAACGATAAATTTTTACCAGAAACTGAACATTTTAAAAATTTACTGTGTAGTTGAATGATTTATTCTTTCAAAATAACTATTTCCTTTGGTGAATACTGCCACTAAGATTTATGTGTTTTTATACGATGGAAACTCAAAACCAACATGGATTTTTATCTTTAATTATATTTTCAACGTATTGCTAATATGTCTAATAACATTTATTTTTTTCTGTTTACTTTAAAAGGAAAGTCACTGAAAAAGACAAGATATTCAGGTTTGTTCTTTCTTAGCCAAGAAGTATTACTACAAAAAAGAAAATTCTACCTCAAGAGTGCGTGTTTCATCCTTGGTAATCTTAAACTTTTCTCGAATGTAATAGTCACGAAAAAGGCCTTAACTCTTAATAAAAGGGCAGAAAATGTCTTTAATGGAGTGACGGTTGACGAAGGAAGTAAGGTAATTCTACTGGAGATGAGTATGCTAAGATAATTTCTCGCTACTTCACGCAGAAACTCTTACAAAATAAGGTACTTAAATTTGAGGAGCACTTTAAAGTAAAAATAACGATCAAAGTTTCATTTAACATTATTTGAGTGATATGTTTTTAATTTTTATTTTTAAGTGTGATCAATGAATACAAATGGAAAACATCAATTAATTGTTATTATCCATATTATATAATAAACTAGCAAAATCGGCATACGTTTTCCTGCCGAAAAAAAAATGTAATGCAGAAAATTACATATAATTCGCGAATATATTCTCCGTGTTCCAATATATGGGCGTATTAATTTTAATGGATATCATTTGAATGCTATATAAGATGAAATGCTGCAGACCCTATCTGATGGCAAGTAACAATAAAGTGGATAGCACGAACATATTTTCCATATTCGAATACATATTATTACCAATTTTCATAGTATTTGGTTGAACGGTATAGACGTTGATATATATTTCAGCACAATCTGGTTTCGACTTATAACAAGGAGATAGCATTAAAACATTCTCCATATTTTGTCAAGCACACAAATTTTTTTTTATCAAAATTGGTCCGCTGTTTAAGACAAACGTACAGAAAAACCCCTGATTGCAGAAACACCTACCAAGTCCAATTGTGAATCTAAACCATCACCAGGTACAGAAAAATTACATCGATCAGCGCCGCCTACCGGGTTCAATTGTGAAAAATAAAACCACCCAGGGACCCATTGAATTACACACAAAAAATTTCATCACATTCGGTCTAGCCATTCAGGAAGAGTTCAGTGACAAACACACTTACACGTAATTATATTTATATGTATAAATTAGTAAAATTTTAATTTTTAATTATTGTACATTGAAAAATTTGAATTGCTGTTCTATAATTTCTTTATCTGCATTTATTGTTCCTATTATGCTTATAAAATTATCACATTTTCCACTCTGTTAAAAATGTAATCATACGTTGTTTCTCCTATCTAAGCCATTAGATCTTACAAAAGAATTTTTCAATTTTCGTTTCCCACTAACAGCTAATGTATCTAACAATAGAATTTTTTTTTTGTTCTGTTTATTTGGAAATAGAAATTGTTTAAATAAACTGGAGATTCGGTTTATTCTTTATTTGCCAGCAGCGTTTCTGCAAAGATCTTTAAAGAAATCTATACAAGTTCTTGTATTCCATTCTTGGTAATCCTAAACTTCCCAAGAAAGTGGTAGCCAGGGAGAAAATCCAAGCTCTTAATAAACGGGACGCAAGTGTCTCTTATAGGATGGTGGATGACAAAGAAAAGCGCACTAATTCTGCAGGAGATGGGTATTCTGAGATAATTACCATTCTTCAGATCTTTCTCGTTTTTCTTCAGATTTACGAAACTCTGTGAACACGAATAATATAGTATTTAATGTGGAGAAACTTTTAAAAGTAAAAACATGATTGCAGTTTTATTAAGCAGCATGTAAGTATTGTGTTTTATTTCTTTTAAAACTGCTAGAACAAAATGTAAGACTTTAACTGGCTGACAACATAAGTGTTATTTAAAATATTCAATTGTGTTGTCTAGCAAGAAATATTTTAATGGATAACTGAGAAAATCTTTCATTTGGTAAACAAATGTTTTTTTTAATACCATATTTGGATTCTTGTTAATCCAATCGGATTCTATGTTAAGTAATAAAAAACTGAAAAAAAGAAGCAAGCGGAAAAAATATATCTGTTTTTTAATTCCATATTTTGGAGTAACAGCAAAAATTAAGAAGTATTAACAGATTCCTCCATTAAATGTACCAATGAAAGACCCAGATAATAATTTTTTTAAATTTTACATACATTAAATTTTAATCTTGTCTTCATTATCTTTTCATAATTATTAAATTAAATATCATATTGATTTTGTTAAAACCCTTTTTATAAAACTGAATGCACAATTAAAAAAAATTAAATTGAAATTTAATTTTCAGTTTTTAAAAAATTATTTTGTTTTGATTAGAAAAGCGTGAATTGTATGATGTATAAATTAGAAATATAAAACTATTATTAAATCTTTAAATTTATAATTAAATTTAAGTTATCTAAAATGTAAAAACATTCTTTTCATATTCAAGATAATACTTTATTTCCTGTATTGGTGTATGAATAAAGAAGATTTTATAACATCTGTTTTTCATTAGATTTCATGGATCTTTTGAAACAAAATTTTTTAAACGTATGATGTACTTATTTTGTATTAGAAAACATAGTGTATACTAATGAATTCAACAAAGCTTAAAAAGATGTATTAAATTGTTAACATGATTTTTAAATACTAAATTTAAACGAATAAAAGGAAATATATTTTGTGTTTAAGCATTTTTGATTGTTAAAAATCTTTTGCCTGCTTTACATAAATTTTAAAACAAATACATTTTTCATGTAAAATCATTTCCTTTGAACGAATTTTTTATTTTAACTTTAATGGTATTTATTGATTTTATATTTAAACTAAGTAATTAAATATTAGTAACAGTTACTTTTATTTCAATCCTAGTTTAATTGAAGTATATTCCTGAAGAATTAAAAAAAAATTTTAGTTGCTTCGACTAATTATTTTTAGAGATTATTACATTAAAATTCTATAGTCAAATTAGTGAACTAACTTTAAGATTATCCATTCATCATCTGCGTATTTCTGAATTAGTTAAAATATTTTGCTTAAATTATTTGTATTAAATATGTATACTTTCAGAAAATTAATCTATTAAAAATGGTACAGAATTACAAGTAATTATAGGTTTTTTTCCAAACTTATACGTTAATATATACTTCATATCTTAAAAATACGTGATTTTCATTAAATCTAGTGTTTAATGTTTTTAGCCAAGTAAAAAAGCAGTTTTGGTGCTTTTAAGCAAAACAAATATCGAACGTGAATATTTAAGTATTATGAGGCATCATCAACAGCCAACACAAAATTAGTTTTATAAAAGATATAAACTCCATTTTGTTTTATGACACGGTCATTTTATTTAATAAGTATACCGTATTTCGCAAGTTAACAGATGGTCACGAATAAATTAATTCTTAGCGTCAGTAATTACCACAGGAATGCATCTGAGAACTCGTTAAAATTTCTCCTGGCATTAGCATTTGGTAACCCACCATAATAACTCTTCCCATGGTTTTCATAACCAAGAATGGAGCTCAGAGATGGCATGTGCAATGAAGTGTGGCTCTTCTTGCTAAATCTTCTTAAATTCCGTCGAGGAAAAGTACGAATGGATCTTCTCAAGCTTTTATTTGAATTCAGGTTCTTCCTTGCTTCGCTTTCATGGGCTTAGTATATGACCCCATGTTATGAAATTTGAAAGAATATGTTTAAAGATTAATGCTGCCATCCCGAAACATTCCATAAAACTACCGCATTTCATGTGATTATGTAAATTTCAACTACCACTTGAAAGAAGTAAAATAAAATATGTAAATTTCATCATTAAGTTCTCAACGGTAGGTTTTCTCATTTCTGAATCTTAATCTTTACAACAAAATGTACTTTTATGACTCTGAAGGACATTGTATCGAGTTTTGTTTACTGAAAGCAGTAGAGAAGAAAAAGTATCTCACAGAAATGTAGCTTTTTAAAATTTAAATTTCACTTCCTCTTTTTCTTTTTATAAATTAGTTTCACTTTTCTTCCGTATAAGAAAATTCTTTCATTTTATTTTTTATATAATTTAGTAATTATAAAGTAATTTTTTCCATTTTAACTGTAATTTTTATTCAATACCGATTGTCACAAATCATTTTGGAAATAAATTGTGTAACATATTAATTCGGCCATTATCAAAAATTACACTGAAATGATAAATAATTTTACTTTATTTTACTCCTAAAGCTAGTGTTATAAATAATTAAAGAAAGTATTTAAGAAAAGAATTTTCTTCATTTAATAATAAACTTTTGTGTTACTAAGGTGAATAATTTTTAAATAGCCAAATTAGCCGTAAATAAAGGTAACAAAGGTGGATAAATAGGTTATAAAAGGTCTACAATTTCTGCATATAGAAGGTGAATTGTTAAATTTCGTGATAGTCGTGTTTTGGTTTAGAGCACTTCACTTTATTTAAATGAAGAATTAAATTGTCAAGTAAAGGGACGAACAGACGCAGGTCAGAATAGCGAAATGTCGCGAAATAATAGTACGTGAGTCTTTCAGTAATTTATTGATTTTAGAAAATATTATCCCCGTGTTGGTCGGTTATAATAGCCCCACTGTAGCCCACGCATCTCGTAAGAAACGACAAAATGGGTAGCTATTGCCCATTTTAGTCGGGATATTACAAGGTAGAGTAAAAAATCAGACTTCTCCCTTTGGGTGCCCATGTCTTTGTGCCTCAAGATAAAAACAAAAAGAAGCTTCTTTTTTACTCTTTATTATACTTAAGTCACACGGGTTCATAGACTTGGTCTATGGGTTTTATAGACATTCATGGGGATTCATGTGAGGTAACGGTTTCATAGATTTACTATATACCAAATGAGATAAGGAACAACGACATGCATTTCTAATCAGTTTCTAGAAGACAGCCGAGAAAGACTTATAGCAACAAGTGCAATAAATTATAGACTTTTGCGGTTAATTGCATGGAAGCACAGAACCTCTACTTCCCCCCGACTCAATTATAGCAATCATTAGAAAGATGCCATCCAGTGTAAAAAAAAAAAACTTCATGAAGGTGGATTGAAAGGCATAACGTCCAGTATTGTGTCCATGAAACAAAATGTTTAATGGAACACTCATGCCTATCAATTTGAGTACAAGCCAATAGAGGTATGTACTCTTTTTGATAATTCAGATTTTGTTTGAAAGATGACTCATGGAAGCGGGATATTATATATAGCGAGATATTATATGCTGTCAAATGACAGCATTAACACAATGACAGATTTTATAGATTAAATGTATGTAAATGCATTAAATGTGGAGGTATCTTTTTGGATGGCTGAACTGACATGTTTTCCAGAGGCATCGTTAGAACTACTTCTCCTATGTAGAAAGATTAAATTCATGATCTAATTGTTCTTTCTTAAGCTGAGGCAATTGTGTGGTTGTTTCATCCTAAAAGCCTAAAAGGTTGTTTCATCCTAAAGGATGTTGGAAACTTATATTCGTAAAAAGACAATCGACAGTATCTAAGGGCCGGACTATTCATTGAGAATGTTTGGTATGTACTGTTGCTGTACTTAACATGCGTTCCACAACCCTTCAGTATTTGAGAATTGTAATGATAAAAACATGAGCTTTGTTACCAACTAAATTTTTAGGTGTAGTTTGTTCGCAGCATATCATTTTGAGCATGTGACACCGATATGGTACCTGCTTAGTTCTTCTACTCAATATTGAGCACACTCTTTATTGAAGCTGATCACACAATAAACTAAAATATATGTTTTTTGGTATGTTTCCATTTTGTGAGATTTCATTGTATTTTTGTGTTTCGATTGTGAAGTATTATTTAAGATTTTGTAAATTCCATTAAATATAAACATACAAAAATGTCCAATCATATTTCTAAATTTTAGCAGACTAGTGTATGATATGAATATATGCATGACTTCGGTTATAATCTATCGTACATGCATTACATGGGTATGATATGAAATTTTGATAATTAGAGAAATTTTAAATTACCTTGATTAAAGGGAAAAGTGTGAGAAAGGAACTTGACATGTTAAATATTCAGAAAATATTTTTATCACATTAAATTTCCGATATTAAAAGAAAGACAATTTAAACAAAATTAAAGAAATCAATAGTAAAATTGAAGGAAAACATGATCTAATACAAAAAAGAAGACATTGAAACAATTTTTAACTGTTTTAATTAAAAATCAAAGGTGAAGTCCAAAATAATTTCTTTATATATACCAGTAAAAAAATTTATGTTATTTAGTTAAATAACTGTAACTCATAATTAATCAAATGCATTAATATATAATACAGACAACAAACCTTCATTAAGCAAATATTCTCTAGAGCAAAATATTTTTCTAATTTAACAAATAAAAGATTTATCCCATTTATCTCGATAAAAAAAAAAATTTAATCTCTAGAGAAAACAAGTCAAAATTCCTTAACACTAACATATGAAAATTGTTTACATCTCTTTTAACGCTGTTGAACAATTTATTCGTTTCAGTAACGGCTCTAAAAATAAATGTAAAGCCGAAAGTCTCTATAATCATCCATTCGTACTTTTCTTCCTTCTTTTTACCTTTCATACGAAATCAAGTAAATAAGACAGGATGTGTTTTTATTTGGAATTCTCTATTCCTCAAAGGAGGGAAAAGAGTCCTCCTCAAAAATATAATTCAGAAACTGAAAATAATGTATGCCCGTAAACAATGGCGCTTTCCTTGTGCAGGAAAGAAAATAGCTAAATGAAAACAGGATTAAGCGAAAACTGCGCTTAAGCATTTCGTCAATTCCAATGAAAATGGAAACTCGGAAATAAAAACAGATGCGCTTTGTTGGAAAGGTGGATTACACAGAGAAAATTTATTTCGTTTGGCTATAAAATCAAAACAGTACTGTTAAATGTCTTTTATGTTATTAAAGAAGATCTTCTATTTGGTTTCTTCTGATTTTTGTCTGGAAGAGTTAAGTTGGCAGATAAATGATGGCTTGACTACAGTTAATTAGTGAATTGTGTCAGTTTTTAATATATATCAGTTTTACAGTAATACAGACAAAGAAATGATTTAAAAATATATATAGACACATTTTTGTAGGGTTTAAAAAAAAAAAAGATAATGAAATATATTATTTCAAAAATGAATTCTTTATTTGATATTTATTTTCTGAGCATCATTGATTAAATTATTTTTAGTGATTATGGCGTAAACTCATAAGGTGTCTCAAATCTTACGTCTAATGGGCAAGCCATGAATTGATTAGTTTTTGGGCGGTACTGCAAACTAAAAACAACTAATCTTTTTTATTACAGAACACTATTTCGTTGCACGCTTTACCGCTGTCATAATTTATTTCTGCATATATTTATATATTTCATGTAAATAATAATTTCTTTTAATGAAATGCTATTATGTGGAACTTGTTATTTCCTCTTACAATCCTTTTTCACATATGCAGTAATATAATTTCTATACTACCAAAATCATTTAAAGCACTATTTTTATTTTAATCTAGACATAAGCTTCCTAGGGAAAAGTAAATAGGATTCTCGCCTCCCGTGTTGGTGTAGATCATTTCGGAAGACAATAAACAAGATAGATTTAAAAGTAACGTGTTCACCTAGGAAAAGAATATGATAAATCTTTACAATCTTTCCTCTCATATGTCATAATCTAATCTTTATATTACCATAAACATTTAGAGCACTATCAATATTTTAATATAGACGTTTTAACATACAATTTAAAACAAAATTAAAGAAATCGAAGGAAAATTGAAGGAAAACATAATCTAATATAAATCGACAATTAAATAATTTGTATTTGATTTAATTAAAAATCAAAGGTGAAGTCCAAAATGAATCATTTATTTACGCCAAAAAAAATATAATAGTACATGTTATTTATTTAAATAACTGTAACTCAAAATTCATTTAATTAAATGAAATAATATCTAATACAGACACAAAACCTATATTAAGAAAAAAAAATTTCTCTAGGTCAAAATATTTTTTCCAATTTACCAAATAAAAGATTTATCCAATTTATTTCGATAAAAAACCTAATCACTTGAGGAAACAAGTAAAAAACCCTTAACACCTAACATATGAAAATTGTTTTACATTTTTTTTTAATGCTGTTGAACAATTTATTTGCATTTCTGTAACGACTCTAAAAGTAAATGTAAAGCCGAAAGTCTCAATAATCATCCATTCGCACTTTTCTTCCTTCTTTTACCTTTCATACGAAATCAAGTAAATAAGACAGGGTGTGTTTTTCCCTTTTATTTGGAATTCTCTATTCCCGAAAGGGGGAAAGAGTCCTCCTTAGCAAATATAATGCAAAAGCTAAAATAAAGTATGTCCGTAAACAATGTCGCTTTCTCTGTGTAAGGAAACAGCTAAAATGAAAACAGATTAAGAGAAAACTGCCCTTAAACATTTCGTCAATTCTAATGAAAATGGAACCTCGGAAATAAAAATATATGCTCTTTGTTGGCACTGTGGATTACACACAGACAATTTATTTTGTTTCGATATAAAATCAAAAAAGAACTGTTGAATTTATTTTAAACTTTTTAAAGAAGACTTTGATTTTAATTTTTTATTTTAATTTTGTCTAGAAAAGGTAAGTTGGAAAAATAATGATGGCTTGACTAAATTTAATTAGTGAATTATGTTTGTTTAAAATATCTATTTTACAGGAGTACAATTAAAGAAATGATTTAAAAATATATCTGTAATTATTTTTGTAGGACTTTAAAAAAAGTAAAGATGGCAAAATATATTATTTCCAAAATTAATTTCTTATTTGATATTTATTTTCTGAGCATGATTGATTAAATTATTTTTAGTGTTTATTGTGTAAACACCTATGGTGTCTCAACTTTGATATCTAATGGACAAACCAATTATTTTTAGCACTGCATTGCAAGCTAAAAACAACTAATCTTTTTACTACAAAACTTCACCATTCAGTTCACTTGGCCACCTCAGGCATAGAACGTTAATTCGTAGCTCGCGTTACCGCTGTGATCAGTTATTTTTTGTATAATTTCATATATTTAAATATTTTATGTAAATATTAATTTCTTTTAATGACATGCTATGATGTGGAATTTGTTATTTTATCTTACACTCTCTCTTCACATATGCTATAATCTACATAATCTCAATATTAATATATACATTTTGATCTCTATTATTATTTTAATATGAACATTAAAACAATCATCAATAGTTATAGTCTCGATGAAAGTAATATTCTCGGATTGCGAGTTTAGTGCCATCAGTAGCATCCTGGATGATGTCTGTTCGATCTTGGATTTCAGCAGGTAATTTTATCTTTAACCGAATCTATCTTTCTTCTTCATTGATTGACTTACCTCGCTTGTAATAAGGATCGAGATTTTTCAAGTGAAGAGAAACTTGGCCTTTCAGAAACTTGTTCTCTGGCCAATTTATTGCGGCCAGTTGAATGCCAAAATAAGAAAAAAAAAATAAGCTGGACGCAAATTCAATTTTGGAGCATCATGTGCTCTATGTTACCAATATTAATGTTCTAATAAATTCAATCTATGGGCTTTATGTCATGGTGAGAACCTGGAATTCTTCGTTAGTCAACAGGTGAATAAGAACATTATTTGGAAAGTGAGATTGTTGAATTAGGGTGATGTTTGCACAGGATCCCAGAGGGATTATTAATATTAATAACAGCATGTAGTGATTCCTGCCCTCTTCTTATAAGTTCTAATATAATTTATGAAATGGTTATTATTTGTATTTGTGGTAACAGATCATACATTTATCCAGTTGCGATTAATACTGCCGGCATGAACTGGAAGAATTAAATTGGTGGAGACGCTTAAATGCGTTATTACAAAAATTAGTTGAGTCAGTATAATTACTTTGACATTTTTTATTGCTGTATTCTCGATACTTCCATGATATATTTCTTTTATTCTAGTTTCCTTTCAAATTCATATATATTTCTTAGATGAGATTCAGGTGAACTTCATTAAGAAGGCTCTAAAATGCACGTAGAAGCATGGTGCATGGTCTTTGTTTCCATATGGCCGATAAATAATGCGTATATCCGAAAAATAATTTCGTATGCAGTAACTTTCGGGATTGTATTTACGATCGTGATCATCAAGTGTATTACATAATCTTATTTGATATTTAAGTGTTTATATTGCTTATTCTCTTGTTTTGCATTTCAAATGACATCAATGCTATTGATCTGTCAATTAATTTTTCAGCAGTAATATAATTCTGTGTAGCTAAACTGATTACCTTTTCTATTCTGTAATATCAATTATCATTGAAATATGGTGCGATTGTGGAATAATAAAAGGAGCTTTTTCCAGAAGGGCATCTTCTACGGAGATACAACTTTTCGCTGTTCCTCAATTTTTTGTTCTTTCGTGTACAAAAAAAGTGCTGTTAGGCAACTTTTAAATCTTGAATGACAGCATAATTTCCCATCCTCATTAGTTTTCACTGATGTGAATTGCCAAAGTTTTGCTGATACAGCGTGGAGAGAAATAGCATCAGTTAATTTTAGTTCATCAGACCATAGGTCAATTTTGAAATATCTTCAGTCACATTAAAACATTTTAAGAAATTAAAAAGGACGTCTTCTTTAAAAATATTGAATTTATTTTCCAATATTATTGCTTTATGCGTTTTGGATAACATTTGGTATATTTATCTGTCTAATAACAGTTTTTTTAACGCCCACCAATGTAGCATATATTTTAGTAATATTTGGAATTTTTTTGAGAAAAATGTGTAGGCGGAAATAATGGACTTGAAAGCTCCTCACGTTTATATAAAAACTCCTTCTTTTTTAATAATTCTGCTTTATTTTGAAATATATTTTGGGTTTATGTTAATCTTATTTGAATATTGCATACAATGAACAATTAACAATTAATTCATCTAAAGTATCATCTTCAGTTCTTTTCATATTAGCCTCCACAATACACGAGACTAAATCATTTTTATTTCCTTTGAGTGAAAGTTTACTGAAACGTAACGCAATTTTCTAATTAACAATAATAATTAATTAAATAATTGCGCCAATAAAGATTTCAATATATTATGTGCATCTGTTGACATTTTATATTAGTCCACAGTTACCATTGGCGTTAAACAGAAATGAGCAAATATTTTATTGCATTTTTTTTAATAAAATCTTTGGCTAGAAGGAAAAATAAATGAAATATGCTTAGTAACGTCTTTGACGAGTTAAGAGATAAAAAAATATTTATATTAACAGAATGCTACTTTTACTCATTTTATATACAAAATTATTCCTTTATAAGATTATGTAGCCCAGACCTAGACAGATTTTTCTTAACTATTCTTAATCAAACTAACCAGAAGGGCTTTTTCCGATTATCTTAATCATCGGAAGCTAATTATGACGAAGTAATGGCATTATTTCTGCTCGGCATAACTCGCTACATTGAAAATTTCACAAAAAAAAATGTCATCATTTCCGTATAATATAGAATATGATTAAAAATATTATTATGAACGAAGGAGGTGATTAGGAAAAGTGAAGTTGACACAAACAAATAACATTTATTATCTAAAAGAAATACGAAAACAAACCAACATAAGTTTTTAAGTTATAATATCGTAAGAACATTATGCACCTTCACTTCTTTACTTTAAGCTTAAGTAGCTTAAAGTTAAACAGTTTTTTGTGACATGATATAAAAATAAAAATGAACCTTAAATATATCATTCTGGTTAATACTGAATTTATTATATGTATATATCTAATTTTTGGGTCTCTTTACCATAGGTTTCATCTTCGAGTTCCGCCTGTTCCATGGATGTTTTTAGTGGTTCAGAATACATTTTAAACTGTAGGTCTCTGTCTAATATCATATTAGACCTTTGGGGCTAAGGTTCATATCTCTAGTTTGTAAAAAGACAGAATCTCCTGTCTCGAAATCGGCCAGTAGGCAGACAGCCTTGGACTATAGCTTGAAACCATCATGGGGGTGTTGCTCCAATGAAGAAGAAGAACTAATATCTTATAAGTGATCTCCGTGAACACACCCCTGACATCTGTCATTAACGGCTAGTAGTTATCCACCGTTTGTTCTCATTTTCATACATATTTACAATAGTTTCTCACTATAGATGTATGGAAATGTATTTCTAAAAAATTGCTATTCAAAAAATGAGCTCAATAACATAATCGTTTTAATAGGTTTGGTAAATCCGTTCCCGTTTATACCCATTATAGCGGTGTTAATATATAATTTGTAAATAAATAACAGATACATTCATTCATAAACGCACTATGTTAACACAATAGTACACGTATTTTATTTTATTGCCTGCCCTCTATTGCTGTCAATAGTATGAGTGGTTCTTTGTGTCCATTCATGATGTGAAAATAAAGTAATATATAATATTTCCGATTAATTGGGAAATATTATTTTAGTTATCGGATGGAATGTAGTTATTTTTATTGATTTTGTTAAAATATTTCAGAAGGAAAAAAACAATTTAAACATGGTTTATCAGGCGTATTACAATACTCATTTCTTGTTTAGTGCATTCTGATTTCAGAAAAAGAATTGATCAAATAAAAGAAGTTCTTTGAGAGAAACAAGATTTATGTAAATGCAGAAACATAAAGAGAAAAAAACTATTTCCATGATTTCAGAAATTTTCAAAGAATGAAGTTTTCTAAAGCAAATAAATAATAAGATGCGTTTCGCTTTTCTTCAAACGATTGTTCAAATAAAAGGGAAGATTCTTTGCATATATTTTTATTTTACAACGATTTAATTTTATATCGATAGGGAGTCCAAATAAATAAATGAATAAAAAAAAATAAAAAAAAAAAGTTGAAAAAGTAATGGGGGGGAGAAAGTGACCATCATAAGTGACTCTACCTGTAATGAAGCTCACATCCAAAAAAATAAGACCAATTAAAGATTTGGTTGCTTGACATCTGTAACAAAATATTCATTAGTATTTGAGTTACGCTTGGCTTCCTGAGATGCTTAAACTATTCCGGCGATTTTTGAACTTTCAAAAGAATCAATTTGCCAATTCCATTTGGGAATGAAATGTGTCAAATTCCTATATTGAAAGAAATGTGGTACCGAAGAACCTTAAACGCTGATTGCGCCGATTTACAATACAGCCCTTCATTGAATTCTTCCATTTTGACGTTTTCAAATCAAAAAACTCTGAATGCGCCACCCATATTCTTCGTTCCAAAACCCACGTTCCACAACCACTGTATTCACACCGTGCGATTTCTGGCTATTCCCGAAACTCAAAAGGCCACTCCGGGGACACCGTTTTGAGTAGTTGAAGAGATTCAACGTAAATCACAGTGCACTTTGAAGGTCATCTCAGCTGACGACTTTTCAGCATGCATTAAGGATTGAAAAAAAGTTGGCATAAGTGCATTGTGTCTGGAGAGGATTCATTTGAAGGCGATAAAAAAAAATGGAAAAATAAATAAAGATGTTTTTAAAAAAATAATTATTCTTACTTTTAGCCACAGTAGTATGAAATGATTTTATACATCTCGTTCATAAATGAATCATTGTTGTTTTTTTTTTAATGCCGCTGGCAAACACTTAGACAGCTGTGTTGGATGCCTTAAGGCAAGTGCTGCACAGACGTTACTTCCTTTGCATTACCCAGGGGGCCGCTTGTAACTTGAAGATAAACCACGGACGTGGAGTAATAATGGCCGATCATATTAGACCGGAACCTACGGTTTAAAGTGGATACCAAACCCCTACAAACATCCATGGCATCGCCGGAACTCGAACCCGAAACTTGTGGGAACGAGCGCCAGAGCACTAGCCACTCGGCCATTCAGGCCCTAAATTAATTTTTGTTATTCCGGGGATTTTTATTAAAAATAAATATATTTAATATATCTGTTATTATTTTTATCAAATGTTAACGATTGGCTCAAATAAAGCAACAACACTGACAGTCGAAATACTACTTCGTGTTATATTCTAATTAATAATTGTACATTGTAAATATCATTACCAGCGCAGCCAAACCATAACATTTGTATTTTCTCTTTGAAAAATTCTGTAGTGAATAATATATCATCCAATTTTTGTTCTTCTTATTAATTGTAGTAATCCTAACTATAAAAGACTAAATATACTCACATGTTGCCAATGATGTCAAGAGATTAAGATGTTTTAATTTTTTGGATGCGAAGAACGAAGAACAACTTTAAAAACTCAACTAATTTACTTTTCTTTCTTACTTATTTGAAAATAACTTCTTAAAACTTTATTTTAAATGTTTTTAAATCCACTGTTAGCAGCAAAAATTTGTGTTCAAAATGCAATTAAATTTAAAAGGAAAAATTTCAAAGCCATTATATTATCCATTGTGACTTCGAAATTTATCCTGTGATGTACAAAAGTATTTTTCAATTAGATTATTAATTGAAAAATTTATTTTTTTAAATATTATCAAGAACATTAATTACTCAATTAATTTACTCTTTCTTACTTCCTTGAAAATAATTTCTTAAACCTTTCTTTTTTCTCACATATATGTCCCATAGCTAACAGTAAATGTTTGAGTTAAATATGCAATTAAATTTAAAAGAAAAATTTCGAAACCATTATATTATCCATTGTGACTTCGGAATTTATTCTGTGATGTACAAAACTAAGAATTTAGTGCTTCCATGTTAAGCAAAATTCCCCATAATGTCCCTACACATGAAACAGACTATATAGAAATCCCTTTGTTCAGTGATAATTTTTTAAAAGAATCCAGGAAAAAAAAGGAAAAAGATCGGTTTCACCGCATAGAAAAAGAATAATACTTGCAGATGGAATTCGTAGCACAATGGGAGAGAAAGTCACACGGACGTCATTAGAATAGAAGGGAATTCTTCTTTTCACAATAGCTTTTCATTAGCACGCTAATGAAGCAATAAACCGTCAGTGTGCCGTCGCTTGCCATACTAATACCATCCTTTGTTTGAGGTGAGTCGATAAACTTTTCACGACCAGAAGCACAATAATCTTCTTTCTGGAGTTTCTTATCGAGTTCAAATTGAAAACAAGAAGATTAAACATTTGCTGCTAGCAGCAGGTACTTAGGGAGATTCCTCTGAGATTAGATAATATTTTCCCTCTATTTTTCCCTCCTTTCCAGACTGTTGAATATGAATATTCTTCCTTTCGATACCAAATGAATTTCATATCTGGTGAGTGTTATTGTAAGTTTCATATTTTTTATCCCGAAACAATTCGTATTGTTTTCTTTTGTGTGATGTGGATATTTATTTGGTCTGAGACTTTTGCAGAAGATAGATATGTGTGGCAAGTAAATACTGCCAATCAAATTCTGTTATGAGAATGAAAAATAACTTTTTTTTCTGTTTTTGTGAGGATAACTTTAATTAACAGATAAAATTTTAAAAAAAAGTAGTTATCCTATTTTTTTAATCTAATATATATGTTCCTAAATTATGAACTATTTTTCAATTATTCATATAAAAACGAATGTTGATTAAGGATTTTGAAGTACATTATTATGTTAAAAATACTTTAATTAATTAAATTGTATCCACAATTAATTAAATGATTTTTTGAGTATTTTAACTGTTCATTCTTTTTAATTATTTATTACAACAGTTTTTGAGTATCTTAGATATTTTGACAAATTATATGCTACTAAAATTTTCTTTTATAGAACAAGCTCTAATATTATGTATTAAATCTACTAAATTTTCCCTTTAAAATATTATCTTTCTTCTTCAAGGTAGATAATTCTTATTTTAACTAAAAGTTGAATTGTTGTAATATTTCCTGAATTACATTAATTGAACTTAATGGATTGAAGAATGCCTTTTAGAATTTAAGATTGTACTTTTAAAATAATATTTTCAAGCAAATAGATAAATAAAAATTCTGATAGTATGTTACTTTTTATTTTGAAATAATTCAGCATACAGATCCTAAATTAAATATTTATAAGAAACTCTGATTAAAGCTATTCAAGAAAAATTTATTAAAAAAACTTAATTTATTTTACTAAAAGAAGGATTTCTCTAAAATCATAAATCAAATTCCAGTTTAATTACTTCAAAAATCAATTTTAATTATTTTGAATAGCAAAAATAAACAAAAAATGCCTTAATGGATCATAAGAGTTCAAGTCATAGCAGAATATGTGTGTGGTCTTGATTCAGTGTTGCTCATCGATGCAAACTAAATTTATTTCTCAAAAATATAAACGCCCTGTTTAGGGGCCATATTTATTAGAATTGCAAAAAAACCGCACTGCAACACATAACACAATTATACAATATCATATATAAAGAATATTTACAAAATTATCTTAAAAGTCTGTTCGTTTAAGGGTCTTTATACCCTCCACCTACCTGAAATTCTTCACTCGACTCTGCACACTTCCGTTTCTCTTCCCTCCTCCAATTATCGTCTCCAAAGGCCAACGGGCGAAAAAAATGTGCAAAGTCCAAACTCGCCTTTGAAAATGAATGCGCAAATTTCAAAGTCTAAGGGACGGGGCAAGGGCCAGCCTGTCCTTGAGATAAGGATCTATCAATTTTGTATTGATAGATCCTCTTTTCAACAGATCAACTTTCAATAGATCAACTTTGAGTTATAGCCTTTGTAGGAATTCATGGTAGATTCTTACTATAAGTATTATTTATTATTGCTAAACTAAATAAACTCATAATTTCATTAAATTTTACATATTTGTTATATTTATATAAAATATTTAAATTATCTCTGGTCATTTTATGATTATATTATTAATACTTATTTAAATTGCAAGATTATACTGAGTTACGATTAATGAAGTTTTGTAATTAAATTGCATTAAGTTTCAACACATAACACATAATTGCATCAAACTTCGATATGCTTGTTGATGGATGTAGCTGTGAGCGTGACCATTTTACCACCAAGATGAGTAAATTTATTCAAATTAATTCAATAGAGTTTATAAAATAAAGAAGGTTCTAAAGCTAAGATTACTAAGGCTAAAGCTAAACAAACATATTCCATCACTTTTTTGCTCCATTTAAGTTTCTAAGATACGCCTGAATAAACAGCGATTGCATTGACTAGCTGTTGCTTATAGAACAAATTTCGCTTACATTGATTGATAGTTACAATAAATTTGCCCCACTATCTGAGGCAAATCGAGGTTTTAAACCATTCCATGCTTCACGCAGTTGCTAACTTCTTTGTGAAACACAAACTGTTTAATTAAATGGAAGTGTTAAGAACGCCTTACATCACACGCTTTCGATGCATGTTTAGCAACTGGAAGTTGTTCGTTGAAAAAAAGAAAGAAACTGAATGCAAAGATTTATGCTCAAGTGCTTATTAGATAGCCGTTCCTTTCTTCTAAGGGATATTTATCTCGGTCAATTTAATTGTAATTGGAAACTTAAAAGCCGATGATATGGTCGGCGGATAAGAAAATGTCCCGAAAGGCTGTTAAACAATTCCTGGATTAGTTGCAAGATTTTTTTTTAACTTTCAGGATGTTTATTAACGAATCAATAAACGATCTTTGGCACAAAGGGTTTTTTTTTTTTTTTTTTTTTTTTTTTTGGCAAAGAACTGTTTCACACTCCAGTGTAAGGAATACCAAATATTTTTAATTTGCCAATATCCATAAAGTTGTGTAAAATAAGATAATAAGATTGGTGACTCTTCCAACCTATCAGCATATAATGCTAAGACTTCATAGAGATAAGGTTGGTGGAAACGTATATTCGTAAACAAACTATTGTCAATATATAATGGCAGGACCATTCTTTGAGAATGTTTGGTATACATATGGTTGCACTTGATACAATCATGGGCTTTTTCCGTGGAGACAGTCCGGCTATATCTTTTGTAGACTTCGAAACAGTTTTTTTTTTTTTTTTTTACAGGCAGGGTTGTTAACTTTGCCCCCAACCTCAAACAGGAGGGCCAAGTCCTCTTTAGACGCCTCTTATGACATTCAAGGACTACGTTGGGACAATTCTTTCTCACCCGGTCATAAAAACTAGTGAGTTTTTAATGTAAGATAATAATATTAGATAAAGAGTTTATCAATTTTTCAAATAATTCCCTTTTCTTTCCATTTTGTACAGTAGGGCTAATTCTTAATATTTTTTTCAGACAACCCCACCTTAACATTATTCAAATTCTAACTTTCTCTTGTCTGATTCAATTTTTGAAGTCTTCTATCATTCACACCATCATTTACCTGTCTTTTGATATTTGAGATTTACCGATTTCATTTCTTTAATATTTTTCGAAGATTTTTTTTTAGAATACCTTAAAGCTTTGAGTAGGATTTCGATATTTTTTAAAGAATTTTTCAAAACGTTCTTTATGACGCTGTTTTCGAAGAAAAACACAAGCAATTTGAATAAAAATGATTTCTTAAGTTTAAATTAAAGTACATTTGATTACAATTTAAAATGAATGAAAATATCATTTAAATGTTCAGTTTCCTTTTAAAATTAAAAATGCAATGACATTTAAAATTAAATTCTGAAGGAACATTCGGTAAAAACTTTGTAAACGCACATTTGGCAATAAAATATCTATCTTTTTTCTGAAGGAGTAAATAAAATTAGTTCGTTTTTTTAAAAGGATTTTATTTTCTATCTCTATAACAAGCTATTCGTAGAATTTCTGAAAGCCTAACTCACTTAGCCAGACACATGTTATTTAAGAATGATTTATTTCATCATCTATTTTACTTTATCTTTCTGTAAATTTTTATAAATTTTGTATAACACTGTTTTCGATCAATAAAAGATTTATGTTTTATTTTATTTTTCTCAATTCCCGATTGATTCATTCTTGTTTCATCTGGATTCTGATCTCTTGCGAAATTTATCAAACTTCTTCATTTCAACACTACTTCAAGTCTTTCACCTGATTGTCCTTTTATTGTTCGTTTCGGGCATTGCAAAAGTACACGTGAACTCTTTTATCCTTTCTTTGATCTTCTCTCTACACTTTTTTTTTCCTTATTTATTTAGATCCTTGTATTTAAATTTGTTTTTGAAATGCACATTTTGTTTTTACAATGCTTATAAGAAAACCTTTTTCATTTACTGTTTTTAAAAGTCAAACTTCTGTCTAATCAATGCATCAAGAATTCTTGATCAAAAAGCGTCTACGAATTGATGAAGTATTCGTGAATATGATTGAAGGGATTTGTGAGCTTTCCCATATCTAGAATAAATTTAGTATTTCTCAAGGGAATATTAAAATATATTATATAGTATCAGTTGCATCTATGATTATCGTTTAAAGTTGCTCGCTATTATATAACAATTTCATTCATGGTAAGCAAAATACTGTGTGATATTGCTATACAATATTGTATAAAATTTGTTATGCATAATATAGTTATACAATATTGTGTACAATTTTGTCGTATATATATAATATCGTTATACAATATTGCATACAATTTGTTATCCATATATAATATAGTTATTTAACATTGTATAACAATAACAATTGTATTTGCATTTAAAAGAGTTTTGGTTATAAGATTGCAAACAAATATTACATCATGTATTTTATAATTATTTGCAATGTGTTTAAAACATATATACTTATTACTAATGTTTCAGTATAAATGACATAATTAGATTTTGTTTTATGCTTTTAAATTATTTTATGAAAATGCCAATGAACTTAATTTTACTGTAAAGAAGGTCCATGAAACAAAAAAGCATGAATACTTTATATGAGTGATGATTTTACTTTATGTGAGTGATTGTTAACACAGTCTAGACTCCTGATCTTTGTACTAGAACTAACTACTAATCTTATTGATTTGTCACGCAGTGTTATTACTAGAACTAAACAGTAATTCCCAAAACGGGCCATTTAAAATATAGATTAATATTTGCATTTTTGTCGTTGATCTGATAGATTAGATTCTTTTTTCCAGTGAATTAATTATAATGCTCGACAAAAAAAGAAGATAAACATTATTGTCATGCATTTAAAAGAATGTTAAACCAAAACATATTCTTTTATTTGCTTTATATCGTTTACTTACTTAAAATAGTTTAATTTTATTTTCCACTCAGGTTTTGCAATTAAAAATACCACTTAAAATATCATATTTTTGAACTTTTATCTGAACTAAAGACGAATTTTCTTCTCATCATTAAATGCATTTATGAAGAGTTCATACACTATCATAAATTATTTTTAATAGTTAAGGTCAATGAAATTTATTCCATGGACATTAAAAGAGCAATCTTAATCAGATTGGTACAAGCTCTGATTATGATGAAATTAAATTTAAGTACCTGCATAATATGAGTTATAGGAAATAATTTTTTTTTTTGACAAAGGTAAAAAAATTATTTTTCTACAACGATAAATTTTTACCAGAAACTGAACATTTTTAAAAATTTACTGTGTAGTTGAATGATTTATTCTTTCAAAATAACTATTTCCTTTGGTGAATACTGACACTAAGATTTATGTATTTTATACGATGGAAACTCAAAACAACATGGATTTTTATCTTTAATTCTATTTTCAACGTATTGCTAATGTGTCTAATTACATTTATTTTCTGTTTACTTTAAAAGGAAAGTCACTGAAAAGACAAGATATTCAGGTTTGTTCTTTCTTAGCCAAGAAGTATTACTACAAAAAAGAAAATTCTACCTCAATAGTGCGTGTTTCATCCTTGGTAATCTTAAACTTCTCTCGAATGTAGTAGTCACGAAAAAGCCTTAACTCTTAATAAAAGGGCAAAAAGTGTCTTTAATGGAGTGACGGTTGACGAAGGAAGTAAGGTAATTCTACTGGAGATGAGTATGCTAAGATAATTTCTCGCTACTTCACGAAACTCTTACAAAAATAAGGAACTTAAATTTGAGGAGCACTTTTAAAGAAAAAATAACGATCAAAGTTTCATTTAACATTATTTGAGTGATATGTTTTTTAATTTTTATTTTTAAGTGTGATCAATGAATACAAATGGAAAACATCAATTAATTGTTATTATCCATATTATATAATAAACTAGCAAAAATCGGCATACGTTTTCCTGCCGAAAAAAAAAATGTAATGCAGAAAATTACATATAATTCGCGAATATATTCTCCATGTTCCAATATATGGGCGTATTAATTTTAATGGATATCATTTGAATGCTATATAAGATGAAATGCTGCAGACCCTATCTGATGGCAAGTAACAATAAAACACTCATGTCCATAAATTAAGGATAATTCAGAATCACACAGAAATTGAACTCTAAAATAAAAACTTTACCTGTAGAATTATCACACATCTTGAAGAAGAATATGCAAATTACAGGAAACCACCAGATGGCACGGATGGTACGTCATAATGAAGAGAGTGCAAGAGAGGGGTATATAAGGAATGGTGGCAAAGAAGTAAAATTGTTCACAAGCGCTTTAAAAGCCTTTCAGTGCAATAACCACATAGTTATGGCACAAAGGAAGCATTTGGATGATTTTTTACGTGGCACAATTATCGGACGACTGGAATGTGGACGTACCCAGCTGGAAGTATCCGAGGAACTTGGAATCGCCCCAAGTGTCATCTCCAGGCTTTGGCAACGAAGCCAAGATGATGGTAATGTGAGTAGATGTTACAGCACAGGTCGCCCCCGAGTTACAACGCCGAATGAGGACCGGTATTTAGCAGTTACAGCCAAAAGAAACAGACGGAACACAGCATCAGACCTGTCTCATCAGCTCTCTTTAGCTACCGGTACGACAGTTTCAAGGCATACCGTGTACAGATGCTTAGGGCACATTGGTCTATATGCTCGAAAGCCTGTCAGATGTGTTCCACTTACCGCAACTCATTGTCGCCTGCGATTAACCTGGAGTAGAGAGCATGCATTGTGGACACCGCAACAGTGGTCTTGTGTGAGGTTTTCCGACTGGTCCAGGTTTAGTTTGCAGTCTGATTCTCGCCGAACTTTCACAATTAGAGCGCTAGGTACCCGTTACCACCATTGAGCGACACCATTACGGTGTTGCAGGGATGGCTCGTTTGGGGAGGAATTATTCTTGGTTCTAGAACTGACCTGCCTGTTCAGAGTGTAATAATGGCAGGCCTCATCTATCGGGATGTCATTCTAGAACAACATGTACGTTTGTTTCGGGGCGCCATGGGTGCTGAATTTCTGTTTATGGATGACAACGCCCGTCCTCACCGTGCAAACATTGTAGACGAATGCCTTCAATTGGAGGATATCACCCGTATGGATTGGCCAGCATACTCACCGGACTTGAATCCAATAGAGCTTGTGTGGGATATGTTTGGCCGACGAATTGCAGCCCGTCAACCCCCTCCCACATGTCAATCGGAACTTCGAAAGGCATTGCTTGATGAGTGGTGTAATATTCCCCAAGATCAGATTGATAATTTGATACTCAGCATGCCTAGGCGTTGTAAGGCCTGTATTGCATCGTTCGGGAGACATACTCCATATTAACCATCATACTAACCATGTTATACTGTTTTTTGTAAATAGGTTCTTTTTGAAATTTGCTCCAGGGAGTAAAAATCGCAATTTTTATTAATTATGTCAAACATATAACATCTTTTTTGCTCTATACCTTTTGTTTAATAAATAGACTTTACAAATAAGTCAAATTTGTTTTGCTTCTGTCTCTTTCTTTGCCTGAACTTCATTATCCTTAATTTATGGACATGAGTGTATTTTATACGATGGAAAATCAAAACAAGATGGATTTTTATCTTTAATTCTATTTTCAACGTATTGCTAATGTGCCTAATAACATTTATTTTGTTTACTTTAAAAGGAAAGTCACTGAAAAAGACAAGATATTCAGGTTTGTTCTTTCTTAGCCAAGAAGTATTACTACAAAAAAAGAAAGCTCTACCTCAAGAGTGCGTGTTTCATCCATGGTAATCTTAAACTTCTCTCGAATGCAGCAGTCACGAAAAGGCCTTAACTCTTAATAAAAGGGCAGAAAACGTCTTTAATGGAGTGACGGTTGACGTAGGAAAGTAAAGTAATTCTACTGGAGATGAGTATGCTAAGATAATTATCATCCTTCTTGAGAGTTTTTCTCGCTTCTTCACGAAACTCTTTGCACAAGAATAATGTACTTAAATTTGAGGAGCACTTTAAAGTAAAAATAACGATCAAAGTTTCATTTAGAATTATTTGAGTGATAGTTTTTATTTTATTTTTAAATGTGAGTAAATAATACACGCAAAACATTAATTAATTGGAATTATCCATATTATATAATAAACTAGCAGAAGCCAGCATACATTGTCCTGACCCCCATAATAAATGTATTGTAGAAAATTACATATAATTCGTGAATGTATGTGCATATTAATTCAATTCCTACTATTAGTTCACACTCTCCTATATATGTTTTGTTCAAATTTTCAATTGTTAATAATAAACTTTTTATTCATCCACTCAAGTTCAAATACATTTTTTTGAAACTTGTAGTAGACAACACTTGATGTTAATGCAGTTTTTTCAAATATTAATTCCAAATTGAATTTAATTAATTAGTTTTAGTTTTTTTTTTAGATTTAAGATGTATGTATCTACCAATAGATGGCGCCAGATGTAATTGGAAAAGGTCAACTTTAGTTATAAAGGACTTCCTGCAATATAGTGAAAAAAAAAGTAGTAATTGACTTTAATGAAATTTCGCGTTTATATTACTTGATTTCATGAATGTCGTTTAAACGTTTTATAAGATGATATGCTGCAGCAGCATCTGGTAGCAAGTAGCAATAAAGTGGATAGCGCGAACATATTTTCCATACACGAATACGCATTATTACCAATTTTCATAGCGTTTGGATGAAGAGTATGGAATTTGATACCTTCTCCATATTTTGTTAAACACACACACGAAATTTTTTATCGAAATCAGTCCAGCGTTTTGGACACACGTAGGGAAGAACCTAATTGCAGATCTACCTAACAAAACTAATTGTGAATGTAAACCATTCAGGACCCCCTCAATTACACACAAAAATTTCATCAAAATTGGTCAAGTCGTTTAAAAGGATTTCAGTGACAATACATGCACAGAAGAATTATATATGTGTATAAAGATTAGCAAACTTGTTAATTTTTAATTATTGTACATTGAAAAACATTTCAATTGCTGTTCTATAATTTTTTATCTGCGTCTATTGTTTCTGTTATGCTGATATAATTATTACATTTTTCAATCTGTTGAAAATTAACATTGTTTTCCTTTATTTAAGCAATTAGATCTTACAAAAGAATTTGTAAATTTTCGTTTCTCGTTAACAGATAATGTATGTAAATATAGATTTTTTTTATTATGTTTATTTGAAAATAGAAACTGTTTAAATAAACTGGGGGATTCAGATTTATTCTTTATTTGCCAGTAGTACTGCAAATATCTTTAAAAATCTATCTCAAGTTCATGTATTCCATTCGTGGTAATCCTAAACTTCCCGAGAAAGTGGTAGCCACGAGAAAATCCAAGCTCTTAATAAACGGGACGTAAGTGTCTCTTATAGGTTGATAGATGACAAAGAAAAGCGCACTAATTCTGCAGGAGATGAGTATTCTGAGATAATTACCATTCTTCTTCAGATCTTTCTCGCTTCTTCAGAATTACGAAATTCTGTAAACACGAATAATGTGGCATTTAATGTGGAGAAAGTTTTTAAAGTAAAAACAATGATTACAGTTTTATTAAGCAACTTGTAAGTATTGTGTTTTTGTTTCTTTTAAAAGTGCTAGAACAAAATGTAAGTCTTTAACTGGCTGACAACATAAGTGTTGCTTAAGATATTCAATTGTGTTGTCTAGCAAGAAATATTTGAATGGACAACTATGAAAATCTTTCATTTGATAAACAAATGTTTATTTTTTATGCTTACTTTCTATGCCATATTTATATGCTTGTTAATTTAAATAGGATTTTATGTTAAGTAATAGAAATACTGAAAAGAAAAGAAACAAACGAAAAAAATATGTATACTAAAAAACTAATAAAACAGATTTATAAATCAAAATAGAAACCCTCAAATGAATTTTTGTTTGTTTTCTTCCTTTCTAAAAGTCAGATAGTTTAAAATGTAATTAGAATTACAAATGTTGATTTTTATAAAACAAAATATTATTTGATATTGATACACTTATACAAATTTTCGTATAATTTTAAGGGCAAATTTTATGTAATTACAAAAGTTATTCAATATAAAGTTTAAAAATATCTCTGGTATTATACATATATTTCTATGTAATTACTAAAGAGGGTTTACAATAAATTAAATAGCTTTTTCCATAAGACTATATAAATAATTTTTAAAAAATTAAACTGAAAATAAAATGAGGTTTGACAAATTTAATGTGTTATGATTATTCAAGTATGAAGTATATCATGTATATATCATAGATTATATTATTATTATTAAATCTAAGCTTTAAAATATAGTTTTTTTAAATTATTGTCATAACCAAATAAAATTAAAAATAAAGAATTTTTCAACCTATTTGAACTATATATTTTTAAGAATATTACATATAGCACTTTATATAAATTTTACTTATGAATTTTCTATAAATCAGTCATATTGAAATTATAATATATTGTATACATCAGATCAAAGAAATAAATCTGAATTAAATAATGCTGTTAAAATGCAATAAGATTATTATTTTTGTATAAAACTATTATTCTGATTTTTAATTACATATTTTGCAGTAAAAATTTAGTAAGTAAAAGTATTATTAACAGATACCTCTATTAAATATACCAATGATAATAATTGATAATATACCAATGATTAACAGATACCTCTATTAAATATACCAGTGCCAAGATAATAATTTTAAATTCTTTTTAAATTTTAAATACATTAAATTTTAATCTTGTCTTCATTATCTTTTCACAGTTATTAAATTAAATCTCAGATTGATTTTGTTAGATAGCTTTTTTTTATGAAACAGAATGTACAATTTAAAAAAATTAAATCGAAATTTAATTGAAGATTTATAAATATATTTTTTGCCTTTATTAGGAAAGCGTAAATTGTGTGATGCATATAAAACTATAATTATATCTTGTAGCTTTATAATTAATATTAAGTTACTCAAATGTAAAAAACTTTCTTTTAATGTTTAAGATATATATTTTAATTCCTGTAGTGGGGTATTAATAAAGGGTGCTTTACAACATTTATTTTTTATTAGTTTTCCTGGATCTTTTGAAACAAAATTTTGGAAACTAATGTTTACTAATTGATGTACTTATTTAATATTTAAAAACGTAGTATATAGTAAAATGAATTCAACAAAACCTAAAAAGGTGTATTAAATTGTTAACATTGTTAAATATGAAGTGAAAGTGGATAAAAGGAAATGAAATTTGTGTTTAGGTATTTTTGATTGTTAAAAAAATTTACCTGCTTCACATAAATTTTAAAACAAATACATTTTTCCACGTACAATTATTTTATTTGAAAGAATTTTTATTTTAACTTTAATGCCATTTATTGATTTTTATATTTAAACTCAGTAATTAAATATTAGTAATTGTTATTTTTATTTCAATCTTATTTTAATTGAAATATACTGCTGTAGGAATTAAAAATATTTTGGTTGCTTAGATTAATTATTTTACAGATTTTTACATTAAAATTCAATATTAATTGAACAAATTACAAAGATTATCCTTTCACTATCTGCATATTTCTGTATCAGTAAAATATTTTTGCTTAAATCATTTGTATTAAATTGTTATTTTTTAATTCAATCCCAGTTTAATTGAAATATATTCCTAAAGGAATTAAATGTATTTTGGTTACTTCGACTAGTTATTTTACAGATTTTTACATTAAAATGCTTTTTAAATGCAGATTTTTACAAAAAAATAAATTTTAATTAAAATTTTTAAGAAAAATTTTACATTAAATGCAAATTATTCAACTTTACTAAGAGTGTCCCTTTATTATGTGCCTATTTCGAAATCAGTAAAATTTTTGCTTGAATTATTTGTATTAATTATGTATACTTTCAGAAAATTAAGGCATTAAAATATTGCACATTTTCACATAACTATAGGGTTTTTTCCAAACTTATACGTTAATATATACTTTATATCTTAAAATTACGTGATTTTCATTAAATCTAGTTTTTAATGTTTATTAGATGAGTAAAAGCAATTTTGGTGCTTTTAAGTAAAACAAATATCGAACTTGAATATTTAAGTATTATGAGGCGTCATCAACAGCCAAGTACAAAATTGGTTTTTATAAAAGATATAAACTCCATTTTGTTTTATGACACGGTCATTTTATTTAATATGTGTAGCATATTTCGCAAGTTAACAGTGGGTCACGAATAAATTATTTCTTAGCGTTCAGTAATTACCCCAGGAATGCATCTGAGAACTCGTTAAAATTCCTCCTAGCATTAGCATTTGGTAACCACCATAATAACGTTTCCCATTGCTTTTCATAATCAAGAATGGAGCTCAGAGATGGCATGTGCAATGAAGTGTGGCTCTTCTTGCCAAATCTTCTTAAATTCCGTCGAGGAAAATTACGAATGTATCTTCTCAAGCTTTATTTGCATTCAGGTTCTTCCTTGCTTCGCTTTCGTGGGCTTAGTATATGACCCCATGTTATGAAATTTGGAAGAATATGTTTAAAGATTAATGCTGAAAACATTCACGAAACATTCCATAAAAGTACCGCATTTCATGTGATTATGAAAATTTTCAACTACCACTTGAAAGAAGTAAAATAGAAATATGCAAATTTCATCATTATGCTCTCAACAGTAGGTTTTCACGTTTCTAAATTTTAATCTTTACAACAAAACGTACTTTTTATGACTCTGAAGGATATTGTATCGAATTTTGTTCAACTGAAAGCAGTATAGAAGAAAAGTATCTCTCAGAAATATAGCTCTTAAAATTTTTAATTTAACAAATTAGTTTGGAAATTAGTTTTACTTTTCTTTTAAAAATTCAAAAATTTCTTTCATTTTATTTTTTATATAGTTTAATAACTATAAATTAATTGTATTCATTTTAACAAAAATTTTTATTAAATATCGATTGTCAACTGATCATTTTGAAAATAAACTGTTTAACGTCATTTCGTCAATTGTCAATAAATTTACTTAAACGATCAATAAATTTTAATTAAAAACTGTCTCCTAAAGCTAGTGTTACAAATAATTAAAAACATTATTTGAAAAAAAAATTTTTCTTCTTTTATTTAACAAACTTATATTAATTTAACTAATTTAAATAATTTTTCTATATCCTATTTATTCTTAAAAAAGGTAATAAATAATACATTAAGCAGGCTATAAAAAGTCAACATTTTCTGCATATAGAAAGTGAATGGTGAAATTTCGAGATAGCCATGTTTTGTTTAGAGCACTTCACTTTATTTAAATGAAGAATTCACTTCGTAAGTCAAAGGACGAACTGACGCAGGCCGGATTAGTGAAATGTCATGAAATAATAGAACGTGAGACTTTCTGTAATTCTTTGACTTTAGAATGTATTATTTAAAAAAAAGGTTAAAATAGCCCCATTGTAGACCATTCATCTCGTAAAAAGCGAATAAAATGGATAGCAAGTGCTCAGGGGTATAACAGGGGTTGGGAAAGTCAGACTTCTCCCCTTTGGGCGCCACATGTCTTTATGCCGTAAGGTCAAGGACAAAGATGGATTTTTTACCCTTTTTCAGTAGAAGACTTAGTCTAAATGTTGATGTCAACCAAGTGGGATATGAAACAACAACATGTATTTCTAATCTGCTTTTAGAAGATACAGCCGAGGAAGACTTGGTGCAAAAATGCAGTACTTTACCGACTTTTAAAGTTAATTGCAAGGAAGCATAGAACCTCTACTCCAACCCAGATCGATCCTTTTCTTGTAGCAATCACTAGAAGAATGGTATCCAATATACAAAAAAAAAAATTCACTTACGTGGATTAAAATGTATAACGTCCAGTATTGTGTGTTATCCTCTCACCCTTCCAGGAAACAAAAAGTTTAATGAGGCATTCATGCATATCTATTTGAGACTAATATAATATAAATCGTCATTAAAACAAGTTTTATTTGTTTTTAATTCAAGATCAAAGGTGAAATCCACAATAAATCCGTTATATCTATGCCAACAAAAAATAATAGTTTTGTTATTATCTTATATAACTGTATCTCATAATTCAGTTAATTAAATAAATTAATATCTAATGCAGACAACAAACCTTCATTAAGCAAAATTTTCTAGGCCAAAATTTTTTCCAATTTACCAAATAAATGTTTTATCCAATTTATCTCGATAAAAAATGTAATCTCTAGAGAATACAAGTCAAAATTCCTTAACAACTAACATATGAAAATTGCTTACATCTTTTTTAACGGTGTTGAACAATTTATTTGGATTTAAGTAACGACTTTAAATAGTAAATGTATAGCCGAAAGTCTCTATAATCATCCATTCGTACTTTTCTTCCTTCTTTTTTACCTCTCATAAGAAATCAAGTAAATAAGACAGGATGTGTTTTTATTTGGAATTCTCTATTCCCCAAAGGGGAGGGGAAGAGTCCTCCTTAACAAATATAATGCAGAAACTGAAATAAAAAGTACGCCCTTAAACAATGGCGCTTTCATTGTGCAGGAAAGGAAACAGTTAAAGGAAAACAGGATTAAGAGAAAATTGCGCTTAAGCATTTCGTCAATTCCAATGAAAATGGAACCTCGCAAAAAAAATATATATGCGCTTTTGTTGGCACTGTGGATTACACAGAGAAAATTTATTTCTTCTAGCTATAAAATCAAAAAAGAACTGCAAAATGCTTTTTATTTTTTAAAGAAGTTCGGCGGTCTGATTTTGTCCGGAAAAAGATATGTTGGCAGATTAATGGTGGTTTGGCTAAATCTAATTAGTGAATTATTTTTGTATAGAAAATATCAATTTTACAGTAGTAAAATTAAAGAAATGATTTAAAAATATATTACCAAAAGTTTAAAAAGTAGATTTTAGCCCTGCTGTCACGTACGTGCCAGAAAATCTTGTACTAGCAAACATATGTGATAGCACATCCTGGCAATTATGAAAATTTCTCAGTAAACCGTAAAAGCAGTACCATTAATCCTTTTTAAAAAGGGGAGAGCTAACATTCTATCATTACTTGATTTATGCTTAATATGCGCCCTACCTTACTTGAGCAATAATGAGACTGCCATCAGGCAATATTTTTGACGAAATTACAGCCTTGTTCCTCGAAATTCACGTGGGTTTTGGCTGTCATTGTGTATGTTGGTGGCATTACAAACCTGCATTTTGCGAAAGAGAATATAAGAGACGGGTTATTACACTCTTCGAAAGTGACAGTTTAGACACAGTAGTAGATGACATCACACTGCAACTGGATGCAATATCTTGTACTCAGTGAAAATCAGCTGATTGAAAATGCTGCACTTGATCCAAAGTCCCTAATGTTGATTATTAAAAGATTAGTTCAAATTCTATGTCATTCATTTTTGTATTTTCATTTTTTATTATTCGAACATTAATTAAATTTTGCATCGTTCATTTTTTTGTAGTAATTAATCAATATTTTTCTGTTTCAATTAAATATTCGTGTGTGTGTTTTACTATTTCATTTCTCATTGTGGCGGCGCCAGCAGAAATTCCAACAATTATATTTTTACGTTCTTATACAAAATATCGTTTATTTTTAAACATTTTTGTGAGATATTTTCCTTTTTATTGCAAGCATTTTATCAGTTTTCAATGTTTTTTACCGTATAGTTAATTTACAAATACATTTTTTACATATTGTAACATCATGCCCTTTATACAACTTTCGTATAATTTCTTGTGCAGCATATTTAACATTCCAAATGATAGTCAATTTTTTAAAACTGAGTTCTTCATGTGAAATCATTTGCCATAGTTATGATAGAATCAGAAAAAGATGCTTGTAGAAATGCATTGCGTTGGTGATAAAATTTATAAGGTATGCGATGATAAGGTACGTGCTGTTGATAAAATTCTACAAGTATCCTACCGGTGAAGAGGGATCTTTTTATTAAATTACTCTTTAATGCCTTTTTTTGAAAATAATCGAGCTATATTTTTATTAAATGAAATATGAAACGAAGGCATATTTGTCTGTTAAACCAAATTATTAACTGAATTATAAAGAAATGTTGCAAAGGTGACGTGAGTCGATTATTGTTGAAACAAAAATCAGGAGAACTTATTATTAAAATTGCAAAACAATCTAGTTTCCCCTCAAATGATATATTTCATAAATTTGAAATAAGTTATTGTGAGACAAATATTACTGGTGTTTTACATTATTTATATTCTTAGGGAAATAATTTAAAAATTATACATTACTGAAATAAATAATAAGTTGAATATGCATTGCTGAAATAATATACACTTGAATATACATTTCTGTACTGCCGAAGCGAGTGCAATGTGTTCACCGAAATAAATAATGAAACACAGATATCTTAATGACTTAGGTAATTTTTAACACGTGTTTTTCCAAAGTAACTTTATTCATCAAATTTTTTCTTAATTTAATTTTTGAAATAATGTTTTTATTACATTTCCGAATTTAATGAAATCTTAACAATGAACATTTTCAATTTAAAATAAATTCATGGAATTTATATCCATCATCCAAACATAAACCAATTTTTATTTGAATCGAATGTTGATAAAAGTTTTGTAAGAAATTTTATACAATAGCAAAATTATGTGGTGATAGATAATAATGTCCTAAATCTAAAATGTTTAATTCATACTACAATTACAATCAGTATGAGTAATACAACATTCGATAAGGCAATACATTCATTAGAGAGGTTTTAAGGAGCTTCTATTCATTGTACATAAAACGCTATATATTTTGTCGTATATTGTGAATATCTTATTCCAATACATCCGAAATTCTCTGATACAAAACAATACGAAAACTTTTTTTTTATACAAGATGTAATATTTTTTTAATGATCCTTAGATAGAAAGATTTATTGTATATATTTCTAAATCTATGTATTCTCAATATAAATGATTCTTATAAAACCAACATTCAAACAACAAAACAAAAACAACAAATGATTCTTATAAAACCAACATATAAATTTAAATACATCTATCTGCTCGAGTATCATTCTTGGATAAAACATTTAACGATTTTTTTCGAATATTTCCTTTTTCTTTCAATTTTTCACAGCAGGGCTAATTTTTAATTTTTTCCGCCAACTCCACCTTAACATTATTCAAATTCTACCTTTCTCTTGTCTGATTCAATTTTTGCGAAGTCTTCTATCATTTACCTGTCTTTTGATATTTGTGATTTTTTGCGATTCATCGATTTCACATCTTTAATATTTTTCGAATATTTTTTTCTAGAATACCTTAAATCTTTGAGCAGAATTTCGAATTTTTTTTAAAAAGAATTTTTCAAAACATTCTTTAGAACTCTGTTTTTCTAGAAAAAACACAAGTAAATTGATTAAATATAATTTCTTTAATTTAAATTAAAGTGCAATGGATTGCAATTAAAAATAAAATGACATTTAAATGTTCACTTTCATTTAAAATTAAAAAATGTGATGGCATTTAAAATTCAAATTCTGAAAGAACATTCGGTAAAACTTTGTAAACACACATTTGGTAATAAAAATATCTATCTTTTTCTGAAGCAGTAAGCAATTTCAGTTAGTTTTTTTAAAGGATTTCATTTTCCATCTCTATATCAATCTATTCTTAGGAATTTTTTAAAACATAACTCACTTAGGCAGACACATGTGATGTAAGAATTATTTATTTCATCATCTATCTTACTTTAATTTTTATAATTTTCTATGAAGCCCTTTTACAACATTGTTTTTCGATCAATGAACGAATTGTGTTTTCTTATTTCCCATCAATTCCCGATTGATTCATTCTGTTTCATGTGGATTCTGATGTCTTGCTAAATTTATCAAACTTTCTTCATTTCAAACACTACTTTAAGTCTCACCTGCTTATTCTGTCATTGTTCGTTTCGAGTGTTGTAATAGTACATGTGAACTTTTTATCCTTCCTTTGATCTTCTGTCTACACTTATCTTTCTTTTTTCTTATTTTTAGATCCTTGTATTTAAATTTGTTTTTGAAATGCACTTTTTGCTTTTACAATGCTTATATAAAAAGCGTTTTCATTTACAATTTTTAAAAAGGCAAACATCTGTCTAAACAATAGATTAAGTTTCTATGAATCTCTAAGGGATAACTGAATATGAATGAAGGGATTTGTAAACTTTCACATACATCAATTAATAAAGCATTTCTTAAGTGAATATTAAAATAAATTATATAGCATTAGTTGTAACTGTGATCATCGATTGAAATTGTTCTCTATTATATAACAATTTCATTCAAAGGGAAAAAAAAATATTGTATAGCAATGTTTTGTGATACAATATTGTATTCAATTTGTTATACAATATTGTATACAATTTGTTATACATATATAATATTGTTATACGATATTGTCTAACAATAACAATTATGTTTGTACAAAAAGTGTTTTGGTTATAAAATTTTAAATTGCATTAGATATTTTATAATTATTTCAATCATGTGTTTTAAACAAATACGTATTACTAATGTTTCATGTTGCTTTCTGTATAAATGATTTAATTAGATTTTGTTTTATACATTTTAAGTATTCAATGAAGAAGATCAAACTTAATTTTACTTGAAAAAGATCCATGAAACAAAAAAGATTAAAAAGCATAAATGCTTTTGGTTTATGTGAGTGATTGTTAACACAGTCTAGCCTCCTGGTCTTTTACTAGAACTAACCACTAATCCTATTGGTTTGTCTCGTGGTGGTTTTACTAGAACTAAAACAGTAATTCTTAAAACGGGACATTTAAAATGCAGATTACTATTTGCATTTCTGTTGTTGAGCTGGTAGCTTAGATTCTTTTTTCCCTTGAATAAATTATAATACTCAACAAAAAGAATATAAACATTATTATCATGCATTTGAAAATTTGCTAATGCAAAACATATTCTTTTAATTGTTTTATATCGTTTTACTTACTTAAAATTGTTTAATTTTATTATCCTCTCAGGTTTTGCAATTAAATGATACCACTTAAAAAAAATATTTTGAACTTTTATTTGAACTTAAGACGAATTTTCTTCTCATCTCTACATGCATTTATGAAGAGTTCATACACTATCATAAGTTATTTTTAGTTGTTATGGTTTGTGAAATTTATTCCATGGACATTAAAAGAGATGGTATAAACAGGTTGATAGAAAATATGTTTATGATGAAATTAAATCTAAGTGTCTGTACAATTTGTGTTATAAGAAATACACTTTTGTTTTACCTTTGGCAATTTCTACAATGGCAAACTTTTACCAGAGACTGAATACATTTTAAAATTTACTGTATAGTTAAATGATTTATTCTTTCAAAATAACTATTTCTTTTCGGCTGTTCCTGAATCAAAAATTTATTTCACATGATGGAAATTCAAAACAACAGTTATTTTTAAATCCTTAAAGAAATATTTAATTCTATTTTCAACGTTCTGCTAATGTGCATAATAGCATTTGTTTTTCTGTTTACTTTAAAAAGGAAAGCTACTGAAAAAGATAAGATTCAGGTTTGTTCTCTTTTAGCCAAGAAGTATTACTAAAGAAAAAAAAATATTAAAAAAAATACCTCAAGAGTGCGTGTTTCATCCGTGGCAATCTTAAACTTCTCTCGAATACAGTAGTCACTAAAAGCCTTAACTCTTAATAAAAAGGGCAGAAAATGTCTTTAATGGGTGACGGTTGACGAAGAAAGGCAGATTGTTTCTACTAGAGATGAATATGCTAAGATAATTATCATCCTTCTACAAATTTTTCTCGCTCCTTCAAGAAACTTTTTAAACAAGAATAATATACTTAAATTTGATTAGCACTTTAAAGTAAAAATAATGATCAAAGATTCATTTGACATTATTTGGGTGATATTTTTTAAGTGTGATTAATGAATGCAAATGGAAAACATCAATTAATTAGCATTATTCATATTATATAATAAGTTAGCAGAAATCGGCACACGTTGTCCTGCCCCACAAAGATAATGCATCGTAGAATGTTACATATAATTCACAAATGTATTTTTCATGTTCCAATATCTCTGCATACTATTTTCCATCAATAGCGTTTGAACGTTGTATAAGATGAAATTCTGCAGCACCATCTGGTGGCAATTAAAAATAAGTGGATAGAGTGAACATATTTTCCATTCTCGAATACATATTATTACCAATTTTCATAGCGATTGGTTGAACGATATAGAAGTTGACATATTGCAGCACCATCTCAAAGCATAAAAACTTTCACCATATTTTGTCAAATACACACAAAAAATTTATTTAAATCGGTCAAATCATTTAGGATACACTTACAGAAGAATCTGATTGCAGAACTACCTACCATCTGAACCATCAGGGACCCACTCAATTACACAAAAAGAATTTCATCAAATTCGGTCCAGCCGTTTAGAGGGGTTCAGTGACAAACACATGTACAGAAGAATTATGTATGTGAAGATTAATAAAATTGTTACTTTTTAATTATTGTACACTTAGAAACATTTGAATTGCTATTCTATAACTTTTTTTACCTGTGTTTATTGATTCTGTTATGCTGATATATAATGATTATCACATTTTCCATTCTGTTCAAAATGAACATTGTTTCTCCCCCATCTAAGCCATTAGATCTTACAAAAGGATTTCTAAATATTCATTTCCCCCAGCTAACAATATAATTTTAATATAATATGTATACATAATATGTAACAATATAATTTTTGTACTGTTTATTTGCAAGTAGAAACTGTTTAAATAAACTGGGGATTCGTTTATACTGCATTCTTAAAAAAATCTATCTCATGTTCTTGTATTCCATTCGTGGTAATCCTAAACTTCCCCAAAAAATGGTATCCACCAGAAAAAGGCAAGCTCTTAATAAACGGGACGCAAGTGTCTCTTATAGGGTGATGGATAACAAAGAAAAGCGCACTAATTCTGCAGGAGATGAGTATTTTGAGATAATTACCATTCTTCTTCAGATCTTTCTCGCTTCTTCAGATTTGCGAAACTCTGTAAACGAATAATGTAGTATTTAATGTGGGGGAACTGTTTAAAAGTAAAAACAATGATTACAGTTTTATTAAGCAACATGTAAGCATTGTGTCTTGTTTCTTTTAAAAGTGTTAGAACAACATGTAAGACTTTAACTGACTGAAAACATAAGTGCTGTTTAAAATATTCAATTGTGATGTCTAGCAAGAAATATTTTAATGGATCACTAAGAAAATCTTTCCTTTGATAAATAAATGCTTATTTTTTATGTTTGCGTTTTGTGAATTTGGGATTATGTTGTTAACATAATTATAAATATGAAGTGAAAAGCTAACAAAATAAATAAAAGTGGAGAACAGGAAATACATTTTGTATTTGAGCATTTTTCATTATTAAAAAATTGCCTGCTTTTCAAAAACTATTAAAGCAAATACCTATTTCCACGTGTTATTATTTCATTTGAAAGAATTTTATCTTAACTTTAATGCCATTTATTCGATTTTATATTTAAACTCAGTAAATAAATATTTTTTTTATTTCCAATGGCAAGGGCAAGTAAAAGAAGAATAAAAATAGTAATAATAACAAAAATAACAAGGAAAAAATACAAAAGAATAAACGTCCAAAACGTCCAAAGTCATTGCCTTAAGAGTTCTCTCGCACGCCAATAAATAGCGCTGTCTCCGAGTCGCCGTCAAGTACCGCACATCGTTGGAGGTGGTATCTATTCATTGCGTCTGTTGAACCACATAGGGGCAGCCAGGATTCGAAAAGATTTTAATGCGATGGAGATGTTCTGCTAGACAGTCGTGCGCAGTCAGAAGTCGGAACTGGGCGACAGCATGCCGTCGCTAATTGCTTGCAATTGCTAAAAGATCTCCATCTCTCCAACGCTTTGACTTAATCTCATCTTGAATTTGTAACTTGTTGTTTTTAGTCATTATTTGTTTGATATAAAGTTTTATAGAATGGAGGGACAGTGGCGAGGATCTCATTTGAAGTAGTTTTGAGCCTCTTTTGCTAGACAATCACTTGTTCGTTCCCAAAAAATGCCACAGTGGCCAGGTATCCACTGAAGTACCACCCGTTTCATATTTAAAGTCAGTTCCCGCAAATGCTTTTGACACTGGGAGATTTCTCTGATGTAAGAACTAATAGCTTGAATTGCGGCTTGTTAGTCAAGACAAAATAACCACTCTAAATCTATCCTCAAAAAATTAGTAAATACTTCGAAAATTCGGATAGCCTCCACTTCCATCCATCAAAAGATGTTCGACATTTCCCAGCTGAAGCGTAGAAGGAGGTAATTAAATAATTAATTAATTAAATATTAGTAATTGTTATTTTTATTCCAATACCAGTTTAATTGAAGTATACTTATGAAGGAATTAAAAATATTTTTGTTGCTTCGAATAGTTATTTTTACAGATTTTTACAATAAAATTCAATACTGATTGAACTAATTACTAAAATTATCCATTCACTATCTGTATATTTCTGAATCAGTTAAAATATTTTGTAAATTATTTGTACAAATATGTATACTTTCAAAAAACTATTCAAATATTGCAAATTTTCACGTATTTATAGGTCTTTCCAAACTTTTACGTTAATATTTACTTTATACCTTAAAATTACGTGATTTTCATTAAATCTAGGGTTTAATGTTTATTATCCGAGTAAAAAGCAATTTTGTGTTTTTAAGCAAAACAAATATCGAACGTGAATATTTAAGTTTTATGAGGTGTCATCAACAGCCAAGCACAAAATTGGTTTTATAAAAGATATAAATTCCATTTTGTTTTATGGCACGGTCATTTTATTTAATAAGTGTACCCTATTTCGCAAGTTAACAGATGGTCACGAATAAATTAATTAGCGTTCAGTAATTACCACAGGAATGCATCTGAGAACTCGTTAAAATTCCTCTAGCATTAGCATTCGGTAACCACCATAATAACGTTTCCCATTGCTTTTCATAATCAAGAACGGAGCTCAGAGATGGCATGTGCAATGAAGTGTGGCTCTTCTTGCCAAATCTTCTTAAATTCCGTCAAGGAAAATTACGAATGGATCTTCTCAAGCTTTATTTGCATTCAGGTTCTTCCTTGCTTCGCTTTCGTGGGCTTAGTATATGACCCCATGTTATGAAATTTGAAAGAATATGTTTAAAGATTAATGCTGCCATCACGAAACATTCCATAAAAGTACCGCATTTCATGTATGTAAATTTTCAACTACCACTTGAAAGAAGTAAAATAAAATATGCAAATTTCATCATTATGTTCTCAACAGTAGGTTTCTCATTTCTGATCTTAATCTTTACAGCAAAATGTACTTTTATGACTCTGAAGGACATTGCATCGAGTTTGATCCAGAGTTCAACTGAAAGCAGTAGTGAAGAGAAAATAGCTCACAAAAATGTAGCTCTTAAAAAATTTAAATTTCACTTTATCTTTTTCTCTTAGGAAATTAGCTTTACCTTTCCTTTCATATAAAAATAAAAAAATAATTCTTTTCATTTTTTATTTTATATAATTTAATAGTTATAAATTGTTTCATTTTAATATTTATTAATTCCTTTTATCAACTAATCATTTGGGAATAAAATGCGTAACGTGTTATTTCGGCAATTATCAAGAGTTTTACTTAAAAGATAAATAATTTAATTAGTATTAGCTAAAAACTATCTCTTAAATCCAATGTTACAAATAATTAAAAAAAAGAAGTTGAGAAAAATAGTTTTTTTCTTCTTTTTATTTAAAAACATAAATTACTTACTTAAATTAATATTTATTAATTCCTTTTTATCAACTAATCATTTTGGAAATAAAATGTGTAACGTGCTATTTCAAATTATCAAGAGTTTTACTTAAAAGATAAATAATTTAATTAGTATTAACTAAAAACTATCTCTTAAATCCAATGTTACAAATAATTAAAAAAGAATTGAGAAAAATAGTTTTTTCTTCTTTTATTTAAAAACATAAATTACTTTAACAATTTGAATAATTTTCAAAAGGCCAATTAAAAATAAAAAAATAATGATTAAACAGGCTATAAATAGGTTTACAATTTCTGCATATAGAAGGTAAATCGTATAATCTTGGGATCGCAGATATGTGTCAGATATGAGCAATTAACTTTATTTAAATGTAGACTTACTTTGGCAGGACGAGCAGAAACAGCTTACAATAGCGAAATGTAGATTAATAATTGAAACGTGAATTTTTCGGTAATTCATAAACTATAGAATGTATTATTCCCGTATGGGTACGGGTTAAAAAATAGCCTCACTCGTGAAAGGTGACAGAAATGGATAACCAGTGCCTGGGGTATAACAGGGTGGGGTAATGTCAGACTTCTCCTTTAGGTACCACATGTCTTTGTGCCATAGGTCAAGGACAAAAAGAAGCTGCATTTTTACCCTTTATAATGACTCGACGGTATAAGACGCACGGGTTCATGGATTAGATGCTGAGTAGACTAAGTGGAAGGAGAAACAACAGGTTTTCTAATCAGCTTTTAGATGACTCGAAGCTGATTAGAAATCAGGTTTTCTAATCAGCTTCATCGTGAGACTTAGAGCAGCAATCGCATATATACCGACTTCTGCAGTTAATTGCAAGGATGCACAGAAGGAAAAGTTAGCCTCATAATTTTTCTTGTAACAATCATTAGAAGAATGGCATCCAGCGTACAAAAAACTTCACGAAGGTGGATTGAAATGTATATCGCCTAGTACTGTGTGCTATCTTCTCACCACTCCATGAAACAAAAAATTAATGGGTACTTATGCATATTGATTTAACTACATGTCAATAGAGAATTGTACTCTTTTTCTGATAAGTTCAGGTTTTTGTTTTTGCAACATGACTCAAGAATGTGGGAAGCTGAAAAGTTTTGTTAATGCTGTGATATCCATAACAGAGACAAATTTGATGGTGCAAATGCACCTACCAAGTCCAATTGTGAATCCAAACCCTCACCAGGTACAGAAAAATTATATCGATTGCAGCGCCGCCTACCGGCTTCAATTGTGAAACTAAACCATACAGGGACCCACTCAATTACTCACAAAATTTTCATCAAATTCGGTCTAGCCGTTCAGGAAGAGTTCAGTGGCAAACACATGTACAGTATAACTATATATATATATAAATTAGTAAAATTGATAATTTTTAATTATTGTACATTGAGAAACATTTGACTTGTTGTTCTATAATTTCTTTGTCTGCGTTTATTGTTCCTATTATGGTTATATATTTATCACATTTTCCACTTCGTTAAAAATGTAATAATACGTTATTTCTCCCCTATCTAAGCCATTAGATATTACAAAAGAATTTTTAAATTTCCGTTTCCCACTAACAGCTAATATATTTAACAATAGAATTTTTTGTTCTGTTTATTTGGAAATCGAAACTGTTTAAATAAACTGGGGTTCGGTTTTATTTTTATTAAACCAGCAGCGTTTCTGCTAAGAACTTAAAAATCCATCTCAAGTTCTGTATTGTTTTTATTGTTCTTGTATATTGTTTTGTATCGTGGCAATCCTAAACTGCCCAAGAAAGTGGTAGCCAAGAGAAAAATCCAAGCTCTTAATAATCGGGACGCAAGTGTCTCTTAGAGGGTGACGGATGACAAAAGAAAAGAAAAACGTACTAATTCTGCAGGGAGATGAACATTCTGAGATAATTACCA